>VRLP01005216.1:0-39257 GCA_009660295.1 Lophius piscatorius | reverse complement strand
TAAGGCTTTTATATAGTTATTATTTTATTTTTTATTTATGCTTTTATCTGCTTTTACTTTGTAGCACTTTGAGATTTGATCCAAATGTAAAGTGCATTATAAATTAAATGTATTATTATTATTATTACTGAAACCCTGCTTGTGTTGCTCGAACTCCAGAAGTACATCAGCATGCGTCCTCCTCAAGTGAGTTTTGAAATTTGTAGTGGCTTGAACAGAACAAGATATGATGCTTTTCTTCTTAGTACATAGTTTATACTCTGCTTGAACTTGCCCTGATTCTGTTTATTTCACAATTTGAAAATAAGTCCCATCTAATATCGCAGATTTCACTGTCCACTGAGCAGTAATTGTGCTTGGGGTAGGATTTTCCTCAGATGCTCCCAGTGTCTGGTCAGAGCTGTGGAATAAACAGATGGAGACTTGACCAACTAGATATTACATCTTAAGCTCACCAACATTTTTAATAAGTAGCCTAAATCAAAATTATTCAGGTGTGCTGTACAGCAATATAATTAGAATGCAAGGAACACAGAATTTAACTATTTTCCAGAAGGCCCCTTCATTATTTATAATGACTCAATTCCCAATTCATCACAAATTTAGAATTTTATAACATATTTAGCATTGAAAAACATGACATCTTAGCAGCCACCCATCCAAAATTCTAATATTCCACCACGTTGATAAATAAAGGTGAGAAAAAGCACATAGGCTTACACTCACTGTGCCTAATAAAAAAAAACCTTGTCTCATTTTAAGAGGTTATGCAACTAATTGTAACACATTTTCATCCATGAAATTTAACTCATGTCCAATTCATGCCTCATTGCAAGGACTTTGCTATATAGGCTATATATATATATTTTTTTTTTCCTCTGTTAACCTTTATAACGAAATGTGTTACATAGTTGACAATGCACATTGTGAATGCAGCATACAAGCTTTCACCTTTCAACTCCCTTACCTGTTCTCTTCATTGCCTCCCTTTCTCTCAGTCAACTCTCCTCACAGGCAACTGCCTATCGATACTCCTAACTCTCCCTCCAATCAGGTTCTGAAGCCATAACAACTTTGAAACGTGATTCTTTAGTTGCATACAGCTGACGAAAATCAAACAGAAAGTGGCGAGCAAACATGAAGTTAGCAGCTAACACTCACGGGTTAAATAACGTAGCTTCTATAAAGAACGTTACACTGAACAGGAAATTGTCAAGAACGAAAGCGAATCATGGTTTAGATAAAAGTGTTATTAAAATAAACTACTTACATTTAGTTGCTTATCTCACCACCGTCTTCTCTCAACAAGTCCGGGCAAATTAAAGTAGTCCATTCCAATCTGCAGCAGCACCCAGCATTTTGTGTACTTGTGTTGTCATCACGTTGTTTCACAGAAAGTATTTTATAATATTTTGAAATACAAAAATACATGACCCTGAAGTATTTTGATACAAAATATGAATGCATTTTCATCATCTCAATGAATTACAAATAACAAAATATTATTTTGTATTTGAAAAACGTATTTTAAATACATGTATCAGAAATCCTGCCCATTCCTGGCTGCAACCTGCAACTTGTCACTGCAAAAAAAGCATGCTTTTATTGTCAGTAAAGTAGAAAGAAATTAAAGAAAGAGAAGGAGAAGTTTTGGTTGTTTGTTTTTGTATTGACTATGTGAAATTAGACTTAACACTGTAAAGGACAGTTATGTAACAATAACAAGAAATCTAAAATAACTTCTTAGGAATTAGCTCTTTGAAATATAACATTTATGAGTGAAATTTTAAATAAAAATATTTACCTAAAAAGATTATACAATAATTGATAGATTACTTCCTGAGGAAAGAAATAATGATTATCTCAATGATGATCTTGCAATTATAAGGAAAGTTAAAAATGAAAGGACAAAAAACAAAAATTTGATCTAGCCGTTTTGGATCCTCCCATGACCCACGCCTCTAAAAAGTGTTGTGGAGAGGATTCATTAAGATTTTTTAACATGACACTTCGTCAAGGTATAAAAGGGGTCAAGGTACAAAATGTGCGAAAAGTGAAACTTTTTGAGTTGTTAAATTCAGTAACTGTACTAAAAAAGTGTACCCCAGAATTATTGGCATCCTTTAAAAAAAGTTGTATTCTATATCTTTAACCTGAAGTGATGCACAATGAACTCTTATTTTACTGTGGTATAAATTTTAGGTGACACTGGACAAATCTCAGACCTTTTTGAAAATGTGAAAGACCACAGAACACTGCAAAGATGTATGAAGAAAGTTGTAGAGCTTCACAAATCTGGCAGTGGACTTAATAAAATCCATCAGAAATGTCAGTTTTAACAGTTAGATCAATAATTAAGTACTTTAAGTAGATAATAGATGTTAAAAAAAAGGTTTTGAAATGGCCATCGAAGTTGAGCCTTAACCCCACAGAACATCTGTGGGACTTGCTGCAGAGGTGGGTCAACAAGCTTCAACCTCAGAATCTGAAAGGACTTGAAAAAATTCTTTATTGAGAAGTGGTCTTAGATCTTCTCCATGTTTTCTCAAACCTCATCACAAGCTACAGAAGGAGACTCAGGACTGTTATTGTGGCAAAAAAAGGGAATGCACAAAATATTAAAGGTCCAGTGTGTACAATTTAGGGGGTTATTTAGAGGTATTTCTTTGAATAAATGGATTATAATATTCCTAACCATGTTTTTTATGAGAGCTTTTAATTGAAAATAAATATATTTTCTTTCACGTTTGTTTTTAAAGAGCCCTTTTATCTCCATAGGAGCGTGTCCTTACGGAGGCCGCCACGTTTGTTCGTACTTACATCTGGAGAGGGATTTAGTGTTTTAAGTTATTTACTGTTTTTTGACAAATTGAGATTCATACTAATTATTAAGAACAAGAAAAGGCAATTTAGCGCTAAGCCTCGCCATCAAAGCAAACATGAAGACTCATGAAAAACATTCAGATGTAAGATTTTCCGGGCAGACCTGAGCAAGTTCTGCCCGACCCAATTTGTACACACTGGAACTAAAATACAGGTTGCCAATAATTGTGACTCCTCGTACTTTCTTTAGTGTCACAAACGATATGGTCTTTTTTATCTTTTTCTTTTTTTTTTAATGATTTTTCTTAATTGTTAGAGGCAGTGATGTGTGTTGAGGTTCATGGCAGTTGAGGCACTGACCCTTTCATAGTCAGATTTACAAATATTTGAACCCAATAGAGTAGAATAAATTCACCATTTCATTGCCAGCTCACACACTACACACTGAATACTGGCTGTGGTTCATATCTCATATCAGAATTATCTTCACACACATAGGTAAGTTACATATTTGGCGCAGAGAAAGGAGCAATTCATAGCATCTCATTGCAGTCAGAGCAAAACACAATATAAACAGACTATTGTGGTGAACTTGACAAAGACAGATTTTTTTCTCTGCATAGATGAAGAGCAACCGCAGAATAAGCGTAAACCCGTGGGCTCAGCACATCCCCTTCAGTGAGGCAGAGGTACTGGCTGTCTCATCTTGTGCTTTTTCATTACGTTTTTTTGTCAGATCAGCAAGACTATGTAAATAGGTTATACAAATACGTGAAATACATGACCTATTCTATTGAAAGTGAGGACATTCTATAAAAGTGTCTAACAAACATTACATTGGTGAAATCAAAAGGCAAGTGCTCAACCCAGTTTGGGAGGGACTGCGCAATCTGAGATTAGGCTCAGCTCATAGCTGCCTCACTTCGCGAGTGTACGCTCTATTTGAACAGGAAAGAAGAAGAAATCCTTGATTGATTACATACAATCATACTCAGTACAACATAGTGAAATTATTTCTCTTAACTTGATCCACCCCTGAGGGAGTAGTGGTCGTCCCTTTGAAGCAACCACGGAGCTTGTGTTTCAGGATCTTGCTCAAGGACCCTACGACAAGTAGACCCTGATGGGACTACCTTCTGATTGGGAAACAGCCGCTCTACCCACTGAGCTACAGCCAATCCAGATTATGCTGCAGTTACCCCCAAACAGTCATCTTAGTTCCACATAAGTCTCTTATCATCATCTGAATAATGTTATTAAATTACACATAAAACAACTAACTTTGGTGGCATTCACTTCAGTGTTGTAGGGTCCACATTTAAGTGGACAATAGTGACCAACATCCTAATCAGCTCTCTCAGCTATCCGTGCGGCAAAAACGTGGATTTTACGTGCTTATTTCCTTAGCAACAAAAGTTTTCATTTACATTAGCATGTTAAGTGCATCCATCAACCTGTTGCTGGGTTCTAACCGTTAACGTCTGCGTTGAAGCTGATTGGACCCAAGAGCAGGATACTGACAAGCCGATGGTTTAAACCGGTTTAATGAATTCAACCAAAAGGAAAATACAACAGTTAAATGCGGCCGAGTCTTTTGAGAGGACTGCGTAGAGATCAGGAGAATCTTGAACGGTGGTCGAAGGCAGGCTGAGATCCGAAGGCTTGAACGAAATTAAATAGTGTAGTGGTAGACAGAGGTATGCAGGTGTGAATGCGGTGCGGGGTAGAGTTGGTGTTTTGGACTTTGAAGACTGAACGATCTGACGATGAGTGAATGAGTGAATGTTTGCACAGGGGTTAAATGCTTCTGTACTTAATGAGGAACTAAAGTCAGGTGTGTTGATGTTAGCCGGCACCACCTTTTAAAAAGAGTTAAACAAGCAAACACAGCAAAAAACATGCCCACCAGGAAAGGGGGAAGGACCCTTCAGAAAGGTACCTTAACAATAACCTCTAACATTTGCCCTTTTGTCGATTCTTAGCAGACAGCACCAAACAGAGGCAAGTCCCCCAGTACGACTTAATGAAACCAGGGTAAGGTGACAATTTGTAAGAAGGTGTCTCTGGACATATCTGCCCCCTTGAGGTCAACTAGATGAGTCAATCCTTCATTTCTACAGCCAGGAGAAAGGAAAGGATAATTGCTCTGTTCTCATATCCACTTCAGATTGCTTTGAGAGATGGAGGACAGTCATAAAACCAGGAGCAACTAACCACTCTGGCACTGACAAATGCATGGGTTAAACGTGTTAAGAAATCCCTGTATTTTTCTGTTTCATTTTCTCAACTCTCGAGTCCATTATGTGTTATGTACAGTATATGATATACTATTTCTGAGATGGGTTTGTTTTGTTTTTTTCAGTTATCATTATCGTACTGGTATTTTTCAGGCAAGGCTATTTATTTATGTTGAATAAGCAAGCAAACAAAGGATGAGCGTGCCTTAATTGGCCATGTAACACTTCACCAGACTTGCTATTTTAAAATTCATGTGAATGTAGGTGCTCACTGATAAAGAATACTATGAATTATTCATTTGAGTTTAGTTATTTCAGCGATTTTTTGCAAAAAATGTTCACATTACTCCAATACAATAACTGTGTGAGCATATATAAATATATGTATTCAAGTCTCCAAAAAGAAGGCATGCAGGGAAAAAATACGCATTGCAATATACCCGCTGTGTATGTCTTAGCAGGTTTCCTCAATCTGGGAAAATGGGAGAAACATGGAGCCAAATATCACAGTCTACATTTGCTAATGAGGAATAAAAAGGAATATGCAACAACATATGTTTTAAATCTACCGAACAAACAATCACAACATTGCTATCAATTATCAGTACATGCACAATACACCTGCCAGGTCTGACTGTACTGTACATGTATTTTCTTATCTTGCTTTTTTAGTAAACAATATCACTGAGAGGCTTGGAACGATGCAGCCGCACACACAAACTTCTCACTACCATCCAGATTCTGCAACTGAGCAAGCAGCTTTTGCGTTGCACTGTCTGCCGCCAATGAAGATATATGGTGCAGACGAAGAGTATTACACTCTCAGCGAAAAGTAAAAAGGTAAAAAGGTGGAAATCTCATTAGTTTGTGTGTAACAATGCAAATCATTTTTAAAAAGGAAATGGACACAGGACAGGACAGATTTAGTTTGGTAATGCCAAAGAGAAACAATATCGGTGGAATAATCTACATCCTTTAGACATTCAAATACAAAATCCCCCCAATCACCTGCATTGTTCAAACAATCTCAAAAAGTTCATATTTGCTAAACCTATTTCTAAGAAGTCTTATGTATAGTCATATGTATACTAGGCCAATATCCTTTTCTAGATTCATAAGAGCTAATTTGGACATAATCGGACTAACAATTTTCGGTGTTATAATAAAATTCAGCCATACCTTACACTCTTAAAGCACTAGACCACCACAAATATATATCTGAAAAAAATAACCACTTCTCCTTGAGTAAAGAGCTAAAAATGTTTTCATTTATTTTATCATACATACATTTATGTGTTTTCTTTGCCAAGCTGCTTCATGAGTACATTTCACGGAAGAAAGACAAATAAGTAATTTCTTCTTTTCAATCCCTTTTAATAACATTTCCTGTCAATTATTGTGAAAAATTAATTTTCTCATCCTGAGGAATTTCCAGGCCAGATGAAATATATAGCCAAGCCACACCAAGCTTCCTCCAGATGTCTGATTTCTGCTCCTAATCTCTAAGGCTGATTCCACCCTACGAAGGAAAGTTATTTCAGCTGCTTTTATCCTTGACCTCATTATTTCGGTCCCCAGCAAGTGCTCAAGACGGTTGGAACGCAGAGTGACTGGTAAATTGAGAGCTTTGCCTTATGACTCAGATTAAAATTTACTGAATATAAAGTGTTCCTCTCCATTTCATGGGAGGTGTGTACAAAGATAAACCAAGAAAAAGACTGTTTGAGTCATGCCCCATCTCATCAATTTTCATCTGGAACAATCCAGCTCACAGAAAGAGCCTGAATTCAACTTGTAGGTATGGAAATAGGGGAAAAAAATAAACAAAAAACAAAAACCTAACCTTTCTGGTGGATCAGGAGTATGTCTGGGAGGGGACGACTGAAGCATGTGCTGAAAATAAACACTATCTTTGTTGCATAATGGCAATAGATCTGTGATGCAATTTGGCTGCTTTGGTACCTTAGTTGCTGGAAACCTGCATTATGTAAAGGGTGAGATGAATTCCATCACACATCCAAAAAGAACATGTTTTGCCATTTGTGATGAAGCATGGGCATTACCTCTCCCGACATGAAAAAAAAAAAGCCGTATGATCCTAAAAAAATCTTCACCAAGTCCTCCAAGGCTTAGTCCTGGAATATTCTTAACGGAACATCCCAAATAGCAAAAATCACTACCTCCCAACTTGGTTGTTATGATAGAAACTTTCATCAGAGAGCATGGAACCATGGATGAGCTCTGCTCCGGAAAAAAATGTGAATGACAGATTAAACCCATTCCTTTCTGTAACTCCTTCCCCCGCATAGCGTGGGCTAACAAATCACATGAGGACGACTGTGGCTCCGACGGTAGAACGACTGTCCACTTATTAGAAGGGTTTGGTGATTGATACCTGAACCATGCAGTCTACATTTCATGAGTGTAATTGGAAAGATCCAAATTGCTCCCAAATGCTGCTCTGGTGAATGAATGGTCCTGATGAACAGTTGGAAATGATTTTCCCCCACATTCAGTAAAAAATATAAATTTCCAAGACTTACTTCAGCACTGTAGTCCAAAATTTTTTTAGTCCTTTTTGGAGGCCTAAATTTAAACATGGTTTGCATTGCCCAAACTACAAGATGTTCACCCAAGCACAAGAACGGTCTGCTCAAGTAGGTCAACCCCTTCTAAAACAGCCAGAGTGTTGGAGATGGTGTTCTGTAGAGCAATGAAACAAGGATGCAATTTTCTGGCCTATAAATTAGCAGTATGCATGTAGGAGGTAGAATGAGAAAGCTACAGAAAATAATCCACCACCAAAAAGGAAGCATGGCGGTGTTCCACCATGGCTTTGTTTCAAAAGAAGTCCTACTAATTTATAGGTTGGTCATCACTGTCAAAGGAATTGAGGAATTTTTTAGAAAACATTTTTAGCATTTAATCCTAGGAATAGAATATTACAGAATTGTAGACGTTTCTCCATGAAGAATGGGCTAAAGTTCCATTGTTCCATAGGAATGCTCCTGAGTAGCTGCTTTCTGACTGAGGAACATGTTTCCAGCATGTCAGGGCAGTAAAGAATGCTATATGTAGCAGTATTCTTCTTACTATAGTAAAACCACTATAGAAGTACAGTTATGTATCAGTGAAGGTCATTTGCTCAAGGGCACCCTCAGTAACTAATTGCCACTGACTGTCGTGAGACGCTGCCAGTTCATTAGAGACGTGCCTAAGGTGAGTTATGTAGAATTGTACTGAGCATAGATGATGTGTGTTGATAATTAAGTGTCCGCCATGTACACATATGTGCACTGTAGCTCATGAGCATGCTAATTGGAGAAGGTTGCTGTCAGGGTTTCGTGCTGAAATTTCAAATCAGCACTATAATACACTCTCCAAGAAAGCAGGCTACTGTGCCCAAACCTTTCATAGTACTCTGCTGTTTGCACTGAAAAAGATTCCAACCCCAGGTTACACCCTTTAATCTGGCTTATTTAATTGATTTTAAGACTAGAATCCTTCATTTAAATTAATTTTAAAATATTTCTATCCTTGTTTAAAATAAGTACATTTCACTTAAAAAATTCCAATTCATTGCTGCAATTGTGAGAAGCCCGGTACTGGATGGAGTGGTGGTTAGCATTATCACCTCACAGAGAGAAGGTTCTGGGTTTGTATCCCAGCATGAGGCCATTATATGTTAGAATTGTGTGCATGTTCTCTTGTGTAGGTTCTGTTTTTGTGTAGGTTATCTCTCTGTACTCAATATTCTTACCACAGTTCAAAAACTTGATATTCAGGTGAAATTGTGCATTTACGGATGCACATTTATAAATCTAGTTTAAAATGAACCATAAATGATATTTTCATAAATCTTTAAAACATAGTAAACTCAAGTTAAAAAAATAAAAAATCTCTGGTCCTGTGCAGAAATTACACAGCTGCAAAGAAACCTAAGCAAGCCTCCTGGTCACCATTATATATATATATATATATAGTGAAAGGATAGATAAGTGCTCAAAATTGTTCCTTTCTTATAAATATCATATATGTGCTATGTTGGGCTCAGGATTGTTTAAAAACTACTAACATAATAATGCGGGTAAATCTTTTTGTACTTTTAAACCATGTTTTTATACTAAAATCTAATTTAATGCTCCTCATACATAAGGTACTACACAGTAAAGCTTTTCCTGCTTTGCTCTCTCTAAATATTCTAGTAATGAAAGAATCCATCAATAATGTATCCCACGGTGAAAACGAAGCTCCTCTGATGGAGTCTGAATGCTTTTACAAAAGAGTACCAACAGAGATAGTTTTTAGCGCTGGGTTGTGAGGACAAACAAGCGTCTTCATGTGAAATTTATTCTCATGACTGGGGAATTTTCACCCGCTGCACACCGAGTTGTTTTTTTTGCTAGCTTCACAGTAATCACAAATATAAAATATGCTCTGCCTCCATTTTTCAAACTTCTTCTGAAGTTGACACAGAGTCACATGCTGAGGTGTTGCTTGGCTTTATCAACGCAAACATCCTGAGTGCCTCAGGTTGCGCTCGGGTGGCTAAATGCAAACACACTCTTAAAAGCAGAAACACCCACGACCACAAATGATCAATTAAGCACACACAATATTTAATAGGCACACAAACATGAGCCCAGACCTCCTTTTTTGTTGTTATTGGTAGCGTCATGCCACACATCCTTTACCGTTTGACAATGCTAAGTGATGGATGCTGCAATGTTGACAGGTGGAGTAATTATGGTTTGTCCCACAGTTCCCGTTACAGGGGCCACCCATCACTCTCCATTTCACCCCTGTGTTGTGGCAGCCTTCTACTTTGTTTAGCAAATTAAATGCTTTTCCGCCTGAGCACTCCGGAGAAATAAGGGGAGGCGTGGCGGAGGTGCATGTCGAGTGATACAGGAGATGAGCATGAGCACTAACACCTATTGTGTAATTGTGCAGCAGCCTGCCTGTGCTCCTTGAGGAGATTTAGAGAAAGGTACGCGGGTAAACAAATTTCAAAGACGATGTGATTATCACTAATATATCTGTGTCTGATTGTGAAAGAATCTGAGAAGACTTGCAGGGCAAACCCGTGTCTTTGAGCGTGACCAGTCTCTTAACTGTGTTTGTTTTTCAAAAACAAACAAAAAAGGATATATGAAAAAAAAAAAAATGGAGCAATGGCAGCCTTGAATTTGATGATAGACTTTTTTTCACCACAGGGATAGAAATTCAGCCTCAGTAGATAATAGAGATGAAAATGATATCCTGCTATTTCTGCGAATGAAGACATCAAATGTTGACAGATTCTTAAATTAGAAATACATTAGTGGAAAAAAACATTACATTGGGAGAAATTAAAAGCTGGGTGGCGGTGAGGATGAAGAGCTGGGTAGCGGTGAGGATGAAGAGCTGGGCACCGGTGAGGCTCGGCGCCGTCTTCGCTTCCTTTTGGGGACCAGTTTTATTGCCAGCCCGGTTCCCTGAAAAAGAGCGTCCAGGTCGATACCAACGTCAGGAACACTACCAGCTCCCTGAGGTGATGATGGTGGCTGAGGGTTAGCGGGTAGGAGGCTAGCGGGCTCAGGAGCCGAAGCAGACAGAGCACTAGCCGGCTGTTTGCTAGCAAACACGGGGGCTGGAGTAGGGGGAGAACCAACAGGCCCGGGCTGGGAACATAATGGCAGGGCGTCCGGGTTCTCCACAAAGGTTTTGAGGCAAAAAATCCCTCAGCCAGGGTTGGTCTGAGACCTTCCGGCGAGCGATGCAGACAGCCACCTGTTGTACGTTCTCGTGAGGACTTCTCATCGACTCCACATGGAGACAGATGAGGGTGTATGTTAAATCATTAATCTCTAGGCCATTAATGCGTCTGCTGGGTCCATTCTGGCCAATATATTCTATTAAGAACTTTCGATCAAGCAAAGCTTTGACCCAGGTGCAGCCACAAGACAGCGGGACAGAGCAGTTGCAGTTAAAATATTTAATGTAATAAAAATAAGGCACGAGGAAAACGCAGAGGAGAAAACAGAAATAACAAACACTAGTACACACTTACTTCAAAAAAACACTGGGAAAAGGCTGGGACGAGGGATGAGACGGGGGAACATCAAACAACAAATGAAAGGTGAGGTGAGGCTATATACACTGATTTAACGAGACAATGAGACACAGGAGGGGAAAAACAGGTGAACATAATGACCAATCACACAAGAGGAAAACAGAATCACAGGACACACAGAGAGGGAAAAAGAACACAGACCAAAATGACGGAACTTCACAATAAAATAATACTACATAAACACAAAGTCATGACAACACGTAAGCTTTGATCTATAGTTTTACAGAATAAATAACTAAATACAATTTCTAACTAGGCTTATGCTGTCGTCCCCGAAAGCCAGGGTATATCCCCAAAGAGTCCCGAATATTGATAATAATCTTTACTTTATTCATCACGTTACACAGTACTTACATACAAATACATACACGCAATATCGTGAAATTTATCTCTGCATTTGACCCATCCCTGAGGTAGTAGTGTTTGGCCCCTGTGAAACACCCGAGGAGTTGAGGTGTTACGGTATTGCTCAAGGAGCAATGACATGTTGCGTCAGGTGCTCGAACCTTGGAACTCCCAGTTGAGTGACGAATGCTCTACCCACTGAGCTTCAGTCAAATTTGGACTTAATTGGGGGGTGTAGAGGTTATGTCCAAAAATGTGTTTATCATAAAAAGCTCCCCTAGTGACTAAAATGTGAAATATTAGAGTAAAACACGATCAATACAAGATTAAGCTCATCAAGTTTATTCATATGCCCCAAATATGGACTGAATCTGACAATGATTAAGAAATTATAGCCCGAATACTTTTGGAGATAAAGCTCCCCATAGTGTCAGAAATATACAAATAACCTTTTTTTCAAAACACAAGGTCTATGTGAGTGTATAATATGAAAATGATCCATTGAATCTTTTTGAGTTATCAGGCTTACAGATAATATCCCAGACTTTTTCGTGGATATAAATATATTTAGCTCAAGGAAGCTTGTTACTTCAACAGGTTACATTTTTTGACACCTGGAGGCCACTGTAATATTCGGCTAGGAACAGGTGCGTTGGCGTGTAATATAAGTTGTTATATGGAACTTTACATTTTAAACCATTAAATCTTACACACTGCTTCATTGAAAAAATTATTAACATTTGTCTGCTAACATGTCATAGCCTGGTAGACTTCATGTTCTCATCATCATCTGGCTCCTGCTTCCAGAAGGTATAATTAGCAATGATTGGCAGGATCCAGTACTGACATCAATCTTCATTTGCCTCATTACATTAGGGCCTGGTGTATAATCAAGCCTCCGGCCAAGGTCAAAATTATGAAATTATTATGATCTTACCTTCTGTGTGACAAGACTAATCACAGCACTTTGCAACTATTAGACTGTGTGGCCTTATTTGTGAGGATACTGTGAGAATGCTCCGGGCTTGCATACCTGGGCATAATCTCACTTGTTCAGTGATTAAACCTCGCTGTCGGGAGTTAATTGTACCATACGTGGTGACTACAACTACCCAAGATGGTGTTAAGACTTTATTATTAATACTTGTTAGAGTAAGTTGAAGAGAGTACTTGGGACTATATTTAGCACAAGGACTCTTTTCACGCCCGCCCTGTCTCTGAATGAGAAAGTTGGCCATTTTCTAGATGCAAATAGCCTAATTTTCTCACTCGGTGCTCCACTAACCGACTAAATCCACAAGTTACAGGAAAGCCTAGAGACCCAATTCGAGTAAGTGAGTACTGGAATATATTTCAATATGAACGGTCCCATTATGTCAATTTTCGACAGGCGGAGCACACTAATGTTTAGAAGCATGGACATGAGATAATACCAGGAGAAGGGAAAAGCATCAGGGCACCAAAAATGTAGAAAATAATTTATATTTGGTCTAACTTATGGGGGTTTATTCTTTGGAGGTAGCGAATTGGAGACTCTCTTTACAAGATTATATTCAGATTGTCGTAGCACTGCTATCAACTGTCTTGATGCATAACAACAACAATAGAAAATGTGGTTGTCTTTCCTTCCAGATGTATGTGGCAGAGTTAAACCAAACTGAATTCAATGTCTTGAATGTTGTGAATTAGGATATTATTGGTTGCGCTAGGGAAGCGGTCTTGTATTCTGAAGAATCAGTATCATGAGTAATAAAAAAATTACTGAGGTGAATTATTACAGCACAATATGACCAGAAATGCAAAACTGATCCATCTACTGTTACCAATGTGCCATAAGAAAATAAAAGAATAGACATTAAACATGGATGTTATTTGCATTAAATAATTAATAACTTTGTTTGTTTAAAGAACTAAATAGCTGCAACATTGACTATTAAAACAAGGGCGTGTCATTGCATTGATGTTATAGTAAAAGGTTTTGGGATTACATAATTGTATTTAGTAAATGCAACATAACTATGTCAAAAAAGTATGAATGGGCTCAACACATGCAATGTAAATGAAATATGGATGTTGTTCGTATTAAAAAGCTGTTTTCTATGCTGAGAGAACTAAATACTTTCCTTTTCGACAATTAAAACAAGGGAGTACCATTGCATTAACCTAATAGTAAACAGTGTAAAGCCATGTTGAACAGACCTGAAACAGAGAAATTACCCAATACAATCATGATAACCACACAATTCTGCTATTTTTTATTGTGATAAAATTACATCGAAGAAAACTCAATTTGTTTGAACATTGGTGATGTACCTGGGTGAAGTATATTCAACTAATGATTTTTTGAATAGTGTTTGTAAGCTAGCCCTTGCTCTAGCTTTCCTAGTTTCAAGACATGAGAGTTATATCAATATTCTCATCCAAATCTTGGCATTAAAACAAATGGGGATATTTTCCAATTTTCATCAAACTATTGCATCAAATGTGGTTCATGTTTGTGTGGTTTTATCGGTACAGCTGCAAAAGGTGAAATGCACATCCAGATAACATGATATAGAAAACTTTTGGCTAATAAACTAATACTGTATGACCACATACAAATGTCTACTTCACTTTTTGAAGAGAGATAAAAATTCTAAACACAGCATTACAAACAGAAGTAATGTCCTACTCAAGGACTCCAAAGGTTATCCTCATCCAACAAAATCTAGATCCAATTACATTAGCCTGACCACGCCAGTCACTGCTTTACTCAGTGATTTGTCCATTTATCAGACCTTTTCTCATTTAGCATGAGTGCTTCAGTTTACACACAGGACTAAGAGGCCGCATTTCCCTGGAAAGTACTCAATAAGCCTTTGAACAGTTTAGACCATTTTATAATCATGGTTATTGGAGAGGTCCCTGTATATTTTTTACTTAAGGAATTATAGTTGAAAATAAATAAACATTTAACAGCCGGTACTGAACATGGCATATTAATCCGGCCAATAATTTGCAGCCTCTATTTGTGAGGGTAAATCTGCTTAATAACTCTGCCCTGTTGATAACCTATTTTACTCTTTATTTGTAGGTAATTAACAGTCAAACCAGAGTCTACATGCATGCTTTGTAATCACAAGTGATATAATTAATGTGCGGAATGAGCAGCAGGTGACATCTCGGATTATTCAAAAGGAAAAAATACTAATAAAAACAGTAAAACCCTTTTCCGTTTCCTCAGCTCTACTTGTAGTCTCCAGGCTACTGTGTGTGTATGTGTGTTTGAGTAAATGTCTATCTGTCAGAGGCCGGTGTAAGGAAATTGCGACACCTGGGATTTCAATGCGCATACTGTCAAAATCCTGCAAGCCGCTGGCAATTTAACAGGCCAGTTGAGCTACATAGTGATACGGAAAATAGAAAGAAAAACACTTAATGCTGTTTCAAACACATGTACAACAAAGGCAAACTTATAAGGTTTCCTGAATCGATAATGCCTGGCAAACCAGTTCCTGAGGGCTCTTCTACTAAAGTTCAAGTGTAGTATTCTGTAGAAACATCTCATATACATCACTAATTGTCACATTTTCTTTCATGATCATAAGTAGGCCGTGTTTTTGTCTGTTGTATTGTATATACCGAAAAGACCCAGATCTCCCTGCTCTGTAGAAGCAATATGCCTGATTTAACTCCTCAAATTAAATGTGAAGTTATTTCAGAAAAACAGTGTTTTTTGTTTTTTATAGAAAAAGCTACTGGTCACCGGTATAATATTAATTGTTAAAGTAAAGCCTGATGTACAGAAAGTAGATCTGCTCATGTCGATTCACATGCACTAATCGGACCAACAGTTGAGAAAAATATGGCCTGAAAATTTTTGGAGATAAAGCTCTCAATTATTGTCAGAAATATACGACCGACCTTTCATTGAATCAATCCAGTTTTACCTCACACTAAGGTCTGTTTTTGTATAAGATTTAAAAACAATGCATGCGGTAGTTTTCGAGTTATCGTGTTAAAATGATGGAACTAAGGCGGCGGATGGGTAAGCAGTTGTAAATATGATAATTCCATAATATCCTTGAAGAGTTACGGATTAATGGAATTGTCATAATCATGAATGAGGGTTAATCAGGCTACTGAACTAAGCTATCTCTGCTCACCAAGCTAATGAAATGACAGTAACAGTTGACTTTCATTGCGTGTGCATATTGTGTCAACAGAAAAGAAAATTAATTTGCATGGGGTCCGAAGTCTGGATAAATGGGATGGGTTGTGTCAGGAAGGGCATCTGGCGTAAAACCTATGCAAAATCAATTTGCGGAAAACAAAACAGATTTAAAAACAAGATCGGTGGGGGCCCGGGCTAACAAGGACTGCTACTGGTTCTGTTAACCAACAGGTTGTAGGCGTCATCAGAGTTTAGCTTTTATAAAAAGTTGCTCAGATCCTTATGGTTGCACATTGTTCCTGTTTCCAACACATAAACCCTCAGGACAACATGTCCAATGAAAGCACCATTATAATGAGAGAATAATTTTTGATTAGACTTTCACCTGTCATCAGTTTAAGTGAATCTCATTTTAGGTCACGATTAAACTCTCATCATGTAATCACTCACCAAACCATCCCTGCCTTTTAATGTGACCTAAAGTCAGAGCTTTTACATGCCTTGGGCATTTTTTCTGTATCCCTATGGGCAACAGTGTTCCTGGCCAGATTTGAATGCTCGCGGACCTGGATATGGATGCATCATTGCTGACTTAACGAGCTTTGAATTTAAGAGGACTTAGTAAAACTGTAAGTGTTCTTCAGATTTCCAAAGTTTAAAGTAAAAGATCCTCAAGAAGTTTGTTGTGTACTCTCATCCAGTCAGTGCATGCCCTTGTACGTGATATCTTTTGTAGGAAAAACACAGTACTCTAAATAATAATAAAAAACTTGTTTTAATTTCTTTGCTTGAGTAATAAAGAATGTAAAAATGTACAGCTCTGTCTCACTTACAATGTGTTTAAGATTCAGCAGATGTTTAGCAACGCATAACCTTTTTATAGTTTACAACATAGCTTGTGCACTTGCCAATAATTAATTCCAGCACACCCTTCCAGCTGTCATTAACCTCATTAATAATCATGTGCAACACAAACACACCTGCAGGCTCAGCTAGCACTTAGTATTGCCTGTGTGCACTCATGCTCTACTGCTGAGTGTAGAATGGAACACAGGTGTGCTTGCGTTTGCAAGTACAAATGTAAAGATATTCCTCCTTTGGACCTCTAATCGGGCTGCAGACAGATCAAAGGCAGCTCTCCTTCACTCCTCTCATGAATCAGGTTAAATACAGGTTTGCAAAACACTTCCTTGCTAAAATGGTCCGAGGGCAGAACATTTTAACTGAACAATATGTATTTCAAAATCATCGGCATGTGTATCGGAGAGGAACACAGAATGAGCAAAGACTGTGTCCAGGTCCCTTATGGACATCGTTTGAAAAGAAGAGTATCTTATACGGGTCAAACTCCCATCCATTCTTCCTCTTTAACCACTTAATCTGTACTCAGCTGACATTGGGCAAGAAGTGGTCTAGGCTCTGTTCAAGTCACAAGCTCACCATTCACACCAGGCAATTTACACTCATCATTTCACCTTTGTTGCATGTTTTTGAATGGTGAGTGTAAGACGGGATGCCCGGGGGAACCCACACAGACAATGGGGAAAAAATGCAAACTCAACACATAAGGGCCCTCGAGGTAATCTGTGGTGAATTTGAACCTATAACCTTCTTGCTGTAAGGCAACTGCGCTACACAAAGACATTACTCAGGAAACAGTTTCCAGGATAAATTTGGGAATTTCATCCTGCCTAATGTGGATTGGGTTTCCTGTGACCAATAGTTTATGCAGTAGGCTTATATCAAGTCAAGAAAGACAATGAACCTCTAAATTGACTGATTATTTTTTTCTGTCTTGTTCTGTGAGATTAGCATCAAACAGGCTGATGAGAGGGGATATAGTAATATAGAAAAGGCGGAGCAGCTTCAACAGCTTTGGAGTCATTAGAAAACTCTGATGAGCATAACATTTAACGTAATTAGGACATAATTTGCATAAATGTATACATTGTGCATGCAGATCAAATGATAAAGTCACTTCCTGAGAAGATTCTAAGATTAAAAGATGGAATTTAGTAGTTATATCTTAAAGTCCGGGATATTATGGGATCGTCATCGCCACTGCCGCATAAGCAGATTTTTCGTGTTTACTGGAATAATTCTTATTTCAGCTTCTGCTCTGCTGTAATCAAAACCATCTGTCTGTCAGGCTGCTCATAGAAAGTCAACCTTGGAGCCCACAGTGTCAGATGCAGAGCAGAGACTGCCAGCTTCTCATTATTGATGTCTGTCATTTACTGCAGTCGTACTTGAAAAATTTGATCGTGCTTATTTATAAATTTACGTAATGAATGCAGCATGTTCTTGCTGAAGCATTTAATCAATATGCAGAGGGTACTTGCAAAACCAATTCATATAATATGCACACTAAAAAAAAGTACAGGAATAGATCTGAAATTTTTCAAATGCTTTGTCACTCCAACTGAACACCAGCAGATTACATAACCATTTTTTTGTCCATAAAAAAAATGATGCACCTCTTAAGGCAAAATTTTAACAATTTGCAGTTTTTTAACAATTTGTCTGATGAAGGTCTAGTACAGAAAAGTTGTGATAAATATAATATTATTTTGCTAGTTAGTCACTGTGCAGGGGAAAAAACAGGGGAAATGTTTGAATAAACTAGAGCTACAGCTTTGTATTGAAATTTAATTGTAGCTATCACAAATCCACAGCACAACCATCTGCTCCACCTAAGTTATAGGACATATGCGACTCCCCAATTTATCATCAATCTATTAAACCACTCTCAGTTCAGTATTTGTTTTTTTTTTGTTTGATGTTTTTCTGCAACTCAGAATATATATATCGAGTGAATGTTAGAATCCCTCGATATATTTTTTTGCAGAATATACAATCTCTTTCATTCAGATGTAAGGTGAGGTTCCAATCCATCCTGATTTAGGAGATAATGAGGTCGATGTTCCACTCTGATGTCAGTCGGTAGGGTGTCCAACTAATGAGACCCCCAATGTATTTGATTTTGTCTATGTAAAATTCTTGTTGAACATATGCCTTAAAACAGCATGCGGAATGCATGATTCTTTGATCGGGAGGTTACTCAGATATATTCAATACTTATTCACTACTGAAAACCTAATCCTACCAGTTTGATAAGACATGAAGACATTAGCTGCTACCAAGTTGATATCTGTGTACAAACAGTTCTTTGTTGTTCTGGGTCCAATTAAAATTATTTAGAATATTACTACTTGGTCTGACAAGGCACGCTGAGGCAAGGAAAGAAATACACACAATGGAAAATAGGTTTGAACAAAATCAGAATTATGAAATGACTCATTTGTTTTCATTATCAGCTCATCATTCATCATTTGGCAATGACAATGTAAGCCAAATTTTCAAGTGGTCAATCTACCGGAAGAAATGGATCAGTAACAACCATAGCTGTTTTGTACGTACACCATTCAGTCATAGCATTATAACCACTGACAGATGAAGTCAGAATAATGTTGCATCTCTCATAACGGTGCCACGACAGTGACTGGGACGTATTCAGAAGCAAATGGAACACTTAGTTGCCCACCAAGTTGCTGTGTATGAAGCAGGAAATATGTCCAAGCGCAAGGACCTGAAATACTCAAGAAACATCTAAATTGTGGCATCTGGACAACTTTGTTTGAGTTTACCAGAACTAAGGTCTTGTTCCTGGACAAGAGTTCGTAGGACCTACCCAAAATCTTCTAGGGAAGGACAACACTTGAACTATTGTCAGGGCCATGGGTGCCTGAAGCTTAGTGATACTATTGGGTGTGATTGCTAGTCTGTGATCCAACAGAAGAATTATTGAAGCATGTGCTGGACTAACAGCTTTGATAATTGGAGACCCCACCTCACAACTTTCTGTACTTAAACTGCTGCTAATGTCTTACCATAGCAAAACTTAGAGATCTTGTGGAGCCCATACCTAAACGGATCAGAGCTGTTTTGACAGCAAAAACTGAACATAAAAATATTATCCAGGTTTAATAATAATTTGTGATAATGATTATCACATAATCTTCTTTGAGGTAACCGAATGCCAAACCTCAGTTTCAGGAGGAACAATGCAGATTCCGTCTTTGTGGTTCATTGGTTGACTTTTTATACTTTTGCATACTTGCTGGTGGTGTCATGGCAATTCACCCATCCAGTCTACCCCCCTCCAGTGGGGGGCGCTTCTGGAATGAGGAGTACTGGGGCCATTTCAACGAGCCATCCAAAGTGAGTGTTCTGTCCGTATCCTCGGCAGAGTCTGACACTGGGTTTGTTTACAGTTGGTGTTGGACTCCGCGATAGCTGTTGCTTATTTTTCTCTCCAATTGTATTATTGATATTCCTTGACAGGATCTCAAGGTGCAGTCAAGGTGAGGAGGTTTTCGGGAGTTTGAAATTGCATATCCGAATTACAGAGGATGTTGTTTTGTTGGCTTCCCCCCTTTGTGATCTCCATCACATTGTACCTGAGTGTCAATTGGCTAGTATGAGAATCAGCCCCACCAAATCTCTGGCCACGGCTCTCTGCCAGGAAACGGTTGACTGTCCCCTTTTGATTCGGGGTGAGTAGCTGCCTCAAGCGAAGGAGTTTAAATATCTTTGTCTTGTTCTGGAGTGATGGGAAAATTGACTGTGAGATGGACATGAAGTTTGGTGCAGCATCATCGGTAATGTAGGCATTGTATCGGCCCATTGTGGTGGGAAGACTTGAGTCACAAGACAAGGCTCTCACTTTACCAGTTTATTTACGTACCAACCCTCACCTATGGAAATGAGCTCTGTATAGTGACAGACGGAATAATTTCAAGGGTACAAATGGCGAAAATGAGCAGTAATGCAGGTGTTCTTTCGGTATGTTGTGATGAAGAGAGAGCTGGGTCATAAGGCAAATGTTGAATATTTGATTCCGATGAAAACTGACCAAGAAAGTGAAGAAAAACAAGTAAGAAAAAGTCTCTGACTTGACAGCATACGGATTCAGTTTGTTGACTTGTGACTTATATTTACAGCTGAATCTGTACTGATTAAAATTTTGGCTTTAAAAAAGCTTGAGATTTGAATGTGGACTTCAAGGTAAAAACAAATGCACAGGGACAAACCAAATGGTTTGAGAACTAATGATAGACTCACATCACATCAAAGCTCCATCTCTCTTTTTTCTATGTCTGTGTTCCTTTCATCAGGGTGCAAAGCAAGACTGCTGCCAGAGGTTTAGGCAGCGATTTTCTTCCTCCATAGATCTTCCTGAGATCAGTCATAATTAAAGCGACTAGTGCCGCTCACTGATGTCTCACCTTGTGTTACCATGGCGACAGCAGCCATCACGATGACGCGGGAGGACTGACATGAAAGGCATCTGTATTTGCCATTGGCCACATCTGATGAAAAAGCCTAACATAGCTAACAAAGGGAGAGAGTTTAATATCCAAACCCTTTGGCTCTTGAAGGTCTTCCTCGTTCCGGAGAAAGATACAGGGTAACCGCTCGCGGCTCACGGGTCTAATGGCTGTTAGGGGTGTAAATTCTCATTTTTCTGCATTCCTGAAAATTAAGCTGGATTATTACTCTCATGCATTAAAGTGAGGTAGAAACCCGTTAGGCACTAGACACTTCAACAAGGAGCTCGGTTGAAGGTTTTTTTTTTTTTTTTATTGTTTCCTTCACTTCATTCCTCTCTGGTTCAGCTTGGGTCGGCCAAAGGGGTGGTCAGTTAATTAAACATACAGACATGGACTTCACGCAAAGGTAATTAGGATGTTAATGAAAGCAAAAGTGGGATGGACCCACGTTGCACTGATGAAGCAGTATAAACTATGTGTGTGTGTGTGTGTGTGCATGTGTGTGTGTGTGTGTGTGAATGCCTGCACGCCTGTAATAAAGTACTTTTTACATTCCGCCAGGCAAGAGCTCAGTATGCTGAGGTTTGGAGAATATTCAAACACAGTCATGACTTCTGCTAATGGTCTTCAACGTGTAATGTTGTGGTCGCTTTAATTGAATCTATCAATCATGGGGAGAAGGAGTTCAGATATTCACAGTTGTGGCCATGTTTTGGTAGGATCACAGACTCCTATCTTTAAAAGGCGGTTTTCTGCCTCAATTTCAACTAGGTTACTAGAGATTACGTTCCCTCTCATCACCAAAATATGTTCATAGATGCAGTATTTGTATACTGAGTGTGTTCTGTTGTTTTTTAACTCAAATACAAAACTGCAAAAACCTTCAAATAATAACGTTAGCCTGCTTTTTTCGTTTTCCTTTTTCTTCACATTTAAAGTTTCTAACATTTAAAGTACAGTACAATAGTAAATATAGTATAATAGTAATCCTAAAATGTTGGCTCAAAAACAAGAAGCAACTGCATATATTTTCCAGCCCGGTCTCCATTCATCAAAGAGTTCTATTCATTTCTAGGTGACTGACCGAAACCTCAAGGTATATATGGCGTTAGTCTTCAAACCTTAAAAATAAGTCCAGTTAATTTTCCTTTTCTTATATCTGATTGACCTTTTTGTGTTAAATTACCTTGATAAGTCCTAATATTATAACTTCCTATCTAATATTAAAAATGGAAGTTGATGGTGTACTTCCCGCTTTTGCCACAAAAACAGCTTTGCCCTCTTGTTGCATGTCAACATAAAGAGAGGACAAAGATTTTTGGTACACATAAACTTTAAGGTGTTTGGGGTTGATATATGTATAATTATTCATGTTTGTTCAGCGCGGTCATACAAAGAGGAAAGATGTTGATGTTGACAAAAATAGTAACCGGTGGGATAATACAGTGTATCTAGGTATTCACATAATTATACATTTACATAACTCTTGCTTTACCTACATTTCTGCTTTCTTTTAGGTTGACTTTGAGAGTAGTTCTGGATTTTTTTTGGATCTAGGTGAAGGCTCAGACAAGACATGCACCATTGCAGTTACCATCCCCTCCCCAAAAATGAGAATGATGATGTCCTCAGTGATTTTGATAGCATTGCTTCACAGGACCAAAGGCAACAGCTTTGAGCCAGATACCATGGTACACTTTCAGAGATCTTTTTGAGTCCATGCCCCAATGGGGACGTAAACAATAGGGGTGGTGATTAGGTGGTTATAATGTTATGGCAGATCCGTGTATGTTAATTTTACCAAAACAAATTCACAACCTTCCACCCCACAAGGGCTATATTGTAGAAAACTTCATGCGGTACGCCACAGAGGTATTTAGGATCTCAAAGGAAAACCCACAGAATACTATGCAGTGGATTCTAATGTTATGGCTAGTCAGTGTATATTGCAGTTATGGTTTTATGATATTATGGTCCTATAAATAGTCACATTCATGTGTAACTATAGTTGTTATGGTGCTTTTCGGCGACCCCGCCAATGCAACACGACTGGTGGATTTGCACATGGATTTCTTTGATTTTCTTTTCTTTGACAAGTCTAGTGAGAATTGGACAAGGCACCAGCATTGGCATGGAAACAGGTGTTTCTAAATCCATTAATGGATAGCTGTTTGAATGAACTGCAAGCCGGCCTCTATAAATGTTGAGATTTATAGATACGACCCATTTTGACGCACAATTTTTGCACATGCTGGTCTATAAGGCTGTGCACAAAAGGGCTATTACAACAAGTAATGACAAAATGATCAAGTGCCATTAGCTAACTGGGAACATTGTGGATATTGTGATCTGCTTCTGTGAGAGGCAGATAGTGACTTGAGTTTCTACATTATTTCCAATCTCCCCCTTTTCTTTTCAGCGACTGGGGAAACTTGTGAGCACTAGAACACAACTGCTCCCAGAGTTGTACCCATAGGTGGATTGCCCTCATGGTGTGAAAGATGGATGAATCTGCTATCTTCCTCATTAGCATTTGGAGCTACTGTCATACAGCAGTATTATTTACATGTGTAGCAATAAAGCAGCAAATGCAGAAATTACACATCTCATAACATGTGGTAACCATAAATAGTGGAATAACAATCATATTTCTAAATCTTCAACATTACCAATTAAACAGACCGCACCATCAAAATAGAGTCCTGCACCCGCCCTGTGTCCTCGCTAATCTACTGGAATGGATTTCAGATTCATCTGACAAACGAGTCTGTTTTCATCGCATTAAAGCATGTACATTTTGCACCTTTTCAAACATTTATATTTATACAATATACACACTGGTTTAACTATTAAAACATTTATCACCTGCAATATTAATGTGTTTCACACTTCCCATCCATGCATCAGTCAGTGTAAGGTTAATAGCTTAGATGGCCACTGTCAAAATACACTGTATGGTGTATTTGTTATGTGAAACTGATCAAACCTGGTTCAGTATTTCTGTGTGTTTTTTTAATTGGTGGAGTATGTTTTCAATAGAGCGAGTCAGCAGCATCAGCCTGAGAGCATCTCTTCCAGAAAGTGCTCATAGGGTATAGTGGTAGTCGGCCTACCCGAAGGTTGACTGCTTGATTCAAGCTCCTGCAGTCAACATATTTAAGGTCCTTGAGAAACACTCTGAACCCTAATTAGCTGGCTGGTGCTGCATATGACTGGCCAAAGGCCCTCAGGGATGGTCAAATGCAGAGAACAAACATAAAAAATTGTAAAACTCATATAATTGTAAGTGACAACATTGAAGCTTCCGCTTCTTTTAAGAATGATTTGCATTATTGGTCAACGTTTTGAGTTAAAAATATCAACATATTTCTGAAAGGTGAACAAATTCCACACTGTTGCTGTTTTTCAGGCAATCAAATATGCATAACATTAGTTGGTGTAATCAGAAATTGACTACCCTGGTGAAATTTGTCATTTATTATTGTAAGTTTGCTGATCTGTTTTATAAGTCCTTTCTTAACATTGTGGTAATCTTACTACATTAAAGCTTTTTGGTTTTTCCTTCCATGCAAACACACACTTCACCCTGGAGCTCAGACAGCCATTTTAATTGTAAGTGCTTGTCTTAGCCAATGCCAAATGGTGCTCATTAATTATTAATGAGAAACACAAAGAGAATTTGTCTTATTAACGCTGTCATCCCAAATCCCCTGTGTTTCACAAAATATCCCCCTGACTGAATTCCTCAAATTAAATGTGAGGATATGTCCACAGTATATTTTTTATGAAAATGATTTTAAAAAATAAAAAAGCTCCAAGAAGTAAGTAAAATATGAACTATTACAGAAAATATGATGTATACAAATCTTATTCTTGTATCGTTATATTATTATAATTCATTCTCACATTCCTATATAGAAAAATTATATTGTTGTATATATTGTTTTCATGTTTCTTATTCACACTCGCTCTACCACTCTGACACTTTTTTAAGGAGGATTTGTATCAAACGAATTTCCCCCAGGGGACCCATAAGGTATTTCTGATTCTGATAGCTGATAGGTGTCCTTGAGTCGATTCATATGCACTAAATTCAGACTGAATCAGATCATTGTATCATCATCATGTTCCGAAAACTTTTGGTGATAAAGCTACCCCTCGTGTCAGAAATATACAACTTATCTTTCACAAAATAAGCGTTATGGTTTAGATGGGTATAACATTTGAAAATGATCCATGAAATTGTAATTGAGTTATCACGAAAGATCTACAGCGGCGACAATGACGATTACATAATATTCCCGAATTTTTCGGGAATATAAAAACGGCAAAACTCACATAGAAAGCAAAGAAAAACAAATCTTGAATCTGATCCTTATTTGGACGTCCCTCCAACAATTTAGGTGCCATCTTTCAAACTGGCAACAGTCTCTTATTCCAGTACATTTATACGGTAGACCACCTTGTAAGTAACCACATGATCAGCCATAAAATTAAAACCACTGACAAGTGAAGCCAGAATTATTTTTCATGTTCTGATTATGATGTCATTTGTTAATGGTATGAATGTATTAGGCAGAGACCAAATAATTTTTCATAGAAGTTGATGTGTTTGAAGCGCGCAAAATGGGCAAGCAAAAACATTTGTGTTACATCAAAAAGTGGCAACAGGAGTGTGACAGAACATCTCAAGATCTGCAGGTCTTGTTGGAAGATCCTGGTACATACCAAAGTGGTCTACAGAGTTGCAACTTTTAAACTGTTGGCAGGGTAATGAGTGCCATGATTCACGCATTTTACAATGGCATTTGTATGTTAGCCACTTAGCATAGTGGCTGACATGAAAGGGGCCACCTGCTCATCAGGACCAATAACTATTCATACTATCATTCATACACCAATGGAACAGTCATCAGGAGCAACTTGGGGTTCACTATCTTTCTCAAGGATACTTTGACCTGTAATCACAGGGGGCGCAAAAAAAATCCTCAGTTTTTTCTCAGCATCCTTTACATTTTGTCCTTACTGACTTTGATACGTTACCTAAAATCCACAGCGTACCTTTCTGTTTCTACGACTTCACATTTATATCTAATTCGATGAATAGGAGCTAATGACTGCATTGAAACTTAACCAAAAAGTCCCACTTAGAATATATGCTTCAGTTGAAAATAGTCACACTTAGAATATATGCTTCAGTTGAAAATAGAGATAATCTGTAGAACAATTAAGGAACCAGCAACAAGCCAACATACTGACAATGCCATGTGGGTTTGGTTGGTTATTTTGTCGATACATTTGTTGAACCGTCCCCTTTTGTTTGTGTATAATTTTTCAGGCAAACAGAATAAGTTCTCTCATCTTGTTATTGGGTTGAGTTTTATACTTTAGGTAAAGAAAGGTGAGATGTCTTTTAGCCAAAGGCTCCTTTTGAGGACACGAGAGTCCGACTTAAGTCAAATCCATTACAAGGGCCAAATAAGTTGCATGAAATATTAACCAAAGCCCATGCCCGGAGAAGTGCAACCATCCATAATTCACAAGGTTAAGTTAGATGCATGTCTGTGTTTCGCACGAGTGCAGCACTGGGTGTTTTGAGGTGGTAAAAATGCTGTTTGTAGTAATTATTCCTTCATTTATGTATGAATGTCAGGAGCTTGATACAGTTCCCAATTTAGTATCTTAGAACTAGGTCATCTTTCATTCTTGATATGCTTGAACCAATGCCGAATGTAAAAGTGGAACACTAAGAAATGAATGCATTTCTAAATAAGCAAATAATTAATATTTTAAAGAGATAAAGGCAAAGCTGGCACGAATAATTTAGAAAAATAGAGCAGCAATCAAAAGACTAATACACAAATCAAGAGCAAATGTAAAAAGGCTTCAGGAGGACGGCAAATAACCCAGACTAGAGTATTTTAGACGGAGCTTCCTCTGCTGTTGTGTAAGCATGGATAAATCTGAATCCTACATAACAATTTGTTGTCATGGAGCTAAGCATACTGACTAGAGCAATATGTGGGTTTGATATGAATGTAGACAGCACTTTGTCGACTGCACCAGTTATACCACTCCACCCGTCACGGTCATACCTGAATTAATCAAGAAAACTGTGTCATCAATAATGTTGCGTTGTCCGCAGGGAGGCGTCTGAAGATCTGCCTGTGCAAGGCAGGCAGAAGATAGTTATCACTCCAGCTGAGAAACGAGCTGCTCAGCATAAGCTCGGCTGGCGGATAAGTTTAAAACCCAGCTTGAGGAACCGCAGAGGGTGATGAACGACGTCTCTGGAAGGAAAGCAGACTATGTAGCTGCGGTACAGGTTTGTGTAAAAGATGATGGGTGAGAGGGAATAAATATCCTGTGGGGAAAAAAAAATTGCAGTCTTCTTGAAAAAGATATAAGAGACGGGGGGGGGTTTCATATGAGAGTTTCCTTTAAGGCCATTAGTGGTCCCGTTGTGGCCTTCAGGGTAAACCTCCGTGATGAACTAACAGCTTGCTTTTTATCATACTAAGTTGTTCTCATGACTGGAGGAGTGTACAAGAGGAAGTCATCGCATTTCAGGAGACTCACACACGGAGTGGCTGCATCATAAAAAAAAAAGGGGTAGACTCAAGGTACATCTTATTCAACTTCTTTTCCCTTGTGGCTCATACACTTGCACATGCTTCAAAACAAATTTTCTTGTACTTCTCACATTAAGTTTACAACTTTTTGTTGACACACGCAACTCAAATAATCTTAGTGGATGCATAAGTAAGATAAAGACTGAAGCTGAAGTGAGACTTTTTACCTGTAGTCTTATTGTAATGTGGAACCAAAATGTTTCTAAATATTTCATATTAACATAGAACTAGAAATAAATTATTCAATTTGACAAATGAAAAATTGTAAGATGAATGTTATTTATGATATGGGTTAATCTAACAGGTATTCACTTGAATGATTTATGTCCATTACAGGTGTGTATCTGACTTGAATTGTCTCCACGATTGAATGAGTGGAGGAGAAGGAACACACACAACTACACTTTCAGTATATTCCCTTTTTCTTTTTTCAAGGCAATCAATATAACTTTGCATTAAAGCGGCAGTGTATAAAAATGTAGTGGTATCTATCAGTAAAGTTGTAGATTTCAACTTAAATAATACAGCTCACCCGTCACTATCCAAGAATCTATGGTTTTCTTCCTCGATGTTCTTTGGGGGGGAATGTCTCTGCCTTTTTGCCACCAAAATAACAACAAAAGAATTCCTCTCTAGAGCCAGTGTTTGGTTTATCCATTCCTGCAAATGTACAACGTGGGAGTGCAACATGTTGAAAAAAGGCCTACCCCCTCTGGCGATATAATGGTCTCAGTCTAAGCCGACATTGTGAAAAAGAAAAAAAAATCTTTTCAGATGATTTTACATAAAAACAACATAGTTATGAATACTATCTCCACTTTATTGAAAGAGTCCCCTACATTTTACAAACTGCTCTTTAAAGGCCAAGGCTGCAGAACTTAGTGATTGCAATCATCACCGCTCACCTGCCTCATCGGAAACGAGAAAGATTTGAAAAAGAGTGAGTACTACATATATTTATTATCACATTGTTATATACTGTGGTGCCATTCATTTATACATTTAACAGGCTCCATCTAAGGCATAAGAAATGATTATTCTTACTTTTAGTTGACACAAAGCAAAACATCCCCTATGTTTGAATTGGCGTTGTAAAATACTGCCTGCTACAAACACAATTAATATGGGCTTCATAGTGCTGACTAAATGAGCCATGAAATATGTCATTATCAGCGCACTGTTCACACTACAGAATTCCCAAGAAAATTAATGAATACTAAAGTTGCTGTTTGTAGATCAGGTCTGAATTAAAGAATAAAGAATCATGGTAAATAGACCCCTGCAATACTGAAAAAACTCAATTTGTGCTCATGTGGATGGACAATAACTCTTGCTATATGTTTAACCAAACCAAATCTTTGAAGAGACATAGATTTTTGATTCTCTATTCCTCGTTATGTAACAAATATGGATCGACAAAGGTAACCCCATAAGCCTCCTTTCCAAATCAACACTAGTGTGGAGTGTTCATATTTTTGTTATTCAGCTAGTTTTCGTGGTTCTGGTGGAACCGCTTCATTTTTGGGTTTATAAATCAACACAATCAATTTTATGTTACTCAACAGATGTTTACTTCATCCCAATCACAAGCAATATAAACAGCATATATGGTTTATATTTGCCCTTTACCTTTGTTAGATCACATACATGAATTAAAGTGTTACTAATTTTTTGTTTGTTTTTTAAAAAAATTTAATAAAAAAAGAAAATCAATTATAATCAAGATATGAGTAAAAATAACTGAAGAAATTTTCAAATTAAGTAATGTTTTTCATAACTATTGATTTTTATTTATTCAAACTTGATTAGAAATTTAACTCATTCAGGTCAGTTTACACAACACAAGCTGAACACATACAGTAACTATACAACACATGAAGGGCAGAGTTTTTCGGTCTGTATTTTGCAAATGTTCTTCTTGCACTTGGTGCATGTATATTGGGTTTTTCTGTCCACCTTTGGTCCAAACACTTGGCAGCGCTTCTTTTTGTTTCTGCTGGCCGCAAACTAGAATAATGAAAATATCAGGAATTGTACTAACACCTCTCTCTCTCGCGATGCATGAGTGTCAGACATATACTGCAACAGCATCACGCACTTAATTCTGGCTCTGCAGATGGTGGTTCTGAAGGTCGGGTGGATGGAGCATCAGCATTCTCCTGCTGAATCCTCCTCATGATGGCTGCAGAGGCTGGGGTTCTTGGAACATGTTGACTTCTTGATTTGAGATCTCACCAATGCCTTTCCCAGTTTCTCGAGAAAGAGGCGTCTCCTTTGGAGCTTCCGTCTGTTCCATTCTGGGTTCAGTGCCGTCCGGATGACAAAGGCGTCATACGCTGAGATGTCCAAGTGGCCAACGTAGGGTCTTCCTTTTTGCAGATGTAGGCAGTCACCAGCTTGTCAGTGTTGTCCAACCCTCCTTTTGTGGCAGTATAATCCATGATGTTCCTGGCCACAGGTTCTCCCATCACTGCAGTGTCCAATGAGCACAACATTCTTGCCTTACACACCTTACACTCTTACACACACACTACAGAGTACACTTTGTGGTCATTGAAAATGTGTTCTGATATATGTCCTTTGCAGAAAATTAGCCAAGGCCAATGAGTCTAAGTTTGAAAAAATAATAAATCGTTTCATTTTTCTCTTGATAAAAAAAAAAACGGGTCCCACAATTCCGAACACCATACAATGGGTTAGGCGGACATATTTTAGTTACTGTTGAGTCTTTAAGTTAGAAAAGTCTATTATAACCACCTGTTTAATTGTATCCCCGAGGGTCTGGAATCATCATCGCCGCCGAAACTGCGTCCTCTCCAGAGATATTTTATGAGTTATTGTGAGATAGCACTATGCAATCCTTGTTATGATTTATTAAAAATTTGATGCATATGAATAAACTCAAAGTGATCTATCTCGTAAATATCTCTAATAAATCATATTACACTCACTAGGGGGAGCTTTTTTTATTAATATAAAAAACATTGTTTCCCGGACAAACTCAAAAACTATTTCATGGATTATTTTAAACTTTATAACCCCCTTGATCTTAGGTCAAGTATGACCTGAATTGATTTTGGAAAATGTAAATTTTACATTGCGGACACTAGGAGGAGCTCTATCTCCAAACCTTTTCTGGCCATCATTTCTCAACTGTTGGTTTAATTTAATCCAAACTTGTTGCAAATTAATTAACTAGAGGAGCCCTATCTTATCTAGATCTAGATAAGATAAGATAGGAGATAGATACCTCCATCTCTTGCAATTTCGTAACCAATTGCCAGGTTTTGACCAAATTCAGTCTATATGAATTGGCTCAAGGAGATTTATCAAGTATCATATTTTACTCTAATAGTTCATATTTTATTCATTAGGCGGGCCTTTAAAAAAAAAAAAAAAAAAAAAATCAACAAGGAATATTGTATTGGTCGCCGGTCCTGCTAAAAATAGCTCCAACCCGTAGAGGTATGAATTCTGAATGAGTGCTATGGTATCTGGGACCTAGATGTTGGCAGCATATCCTTTTATTCAAGTAAGTTGTAAGTCTCATCTCCTTGGATCAGACCTTTTTGTCCGGCACATCCCATAGATACTGCATCGATGTCTGACAGATTTGGAGGTCAAGTCAACACAATGAACGTAGGCATATAGAAATCATTCTTGAACCATTTATGAAGATTATTCTGCTTATGGATACCACTGCCATGAGAAAATACTGTATCGATGACCGGAGATACTTGATCGGCAACAATTTTTAGGTATATGGTACTTTTCAAAGTAACGTGCATATGAATGATAGGACTGAAGGATTTCTTCCCATAGTGCATCCTGGTGCCATCTCTTCCCAAGGTAAGCCACATGCATTCAGCCGTCCACATGATGTCAAAGAAAATCTTATTTTTCAGATCAGGTCACCTTCTTCCATAACCCCATGGTACACAGCCCCATACCAAGCTTTCTATCAGAACCAGATTTAACTTTCTCATCAATTTGTGTTTTTGTTACTGTAGCTCTTCTGTGGACAACATGAGCTAGCCTTCACTTCTCACATATGTCAATGGTTGTCCTTAAGACCACTTTCTGTAGATACTAACCACTGCTGACCAAGAGAACCCAACAAGTCCTGCGATTTTGGAGATGGTCTTTTTTTATTGGTGGACCAAATTGTTAACTTTCTCTGATAACGAGTGTGGAGCTTGTTCTACACAGCTGAGTTCTCATCTAAAATCAATAATTCTAATACAGTGACTTAAATAGCATTTCAAATTGTCCTTGAATTTTCTGTCTCATAGAGGGTACTTTTGGGACACTTGAGACTGTTCCTTGACTATGAAATATGCTTTCAGGTTTCAACTACAAACAACCATATCTCATAAAATGGATTTCAAATGCAAGGCATTTTCAATTCAATGCCCAGAGGGGTACAACACTGCAGCAGGGAGTATATAAGTTGTTTTTTAAAAAGATCAATCATGCATGACCCATAATAATATTACTTTATTACATTTACGTAGTGCAAATAATGCATCAATAAGTCAAATACACCATACTTTTTGCCTGCAATCCCATTTCAAATTTGCTAAACATAATTATTGCTTTTTCTTTTTTTTATTCTGACATTCCGTTTATTACTTTACGCCTCAAGGCTTCGTAACTGTTCTTCTACCTAACTTATGCTTTTTTTTAAATCTACTTTTAGATAAAAATTGATTTTTGATATTACTTTGCTAAATGTTTAATCATGACTGAAGTTTATTTCACAGTCGGAGGTTGTAGTATGTGCATAGAGTTCCCACTTCTGAATATAGGTGGTATTTTGAAGCCAAAATCTTTCTCTGACCGTTATCTAACTGAAACAAATGGCGGTCATATACAATAAAAACTTTGTAGAATAAACTAAATTTTTTCGGTATTTCTATCAACGATAATGCAGCATTTATGAGAGTTTCGGAGAAATTCATTGGTTGTTTTGTTTCATGGTGTTACTGTATAGCCTTTTATTATCTAGTTAAAAAAAAAAAATCATTCGTATTTTTGTCTTTAATCACAGATTACTCAAACATAGTTACAGGTCCAATTTTACTGCCACACTATATTATTACAGGTTGTACCTGCCCGTAGTGTAACATCTAAAGGCTACATTTTCCATGGAAATGTAAGGTTCTGGAATCACACACCATCACTTGTGGGGTCCTCCAGGGATCAGTCCTTTGCCCAATTATCTTCTTACTGTACGTGCTCCCCCTTGGCCATGTCATCAGTCCATCCGGACTCATTCCATTGCTACGCCGATGACACGCAAATTTACATCGAAACTGACATGTTCCTCCGCAGCTTCTCTGTCATCATTGTCATCATCATCTCCCCTGTCAACTCTGCGCACCTGTCTTGAGGAGATAAAGGTTTAGGTGAAAAACCAAAAACTCCATTCTTCACTCACATTAAGTTACACTGAAAAGCTGGTCCACGCCTTTCTCTCCTCCAGACTGGATTACTATAACGCACTATATCGGGATCCCTGATAAAAGTCTTCAAAGACTTCAGTATGTTCAAAACAGTGCTTCAAGGATACTGATGAGAGTGCATAAACAAAAACACATCACCCCCATTTTTAATTCCCTTAATTGGCTTCCCATCTCCACCACTCACCAGTGCATGCATTGCAATGCACCCCCCTACCTAAAAGAACTACTCACCCTACTGACCTCAACACGATCCCTCGGTTCTACCCACTCAAACCGCCTCCTCCTCCCCGGTACTAAGCTTACCATCATGGGAGATCGGGCCTTCTATTCTGCTGCCCTTCGTCTTTGGAATGCCCTCCCTGACCTAATGGCTCCATAAACGACTGAGACTTTTAAAAAAGGACTTAAAACTTTCCTTTTTAGTAGAACCTATAACTTTTAATTAACCTTGCTGCTTTTGGGTCACATTTTTATATTATTATTATTATAATTATTATATATATATATATATTTTTTTTTTTATTAAGGCTTATATCTGCTATTACCTTGTAGCACTTTGAGATTTGATCCAAATGTAATGTGCGTTATAAATAAAATGTATTATTATTATTATTATAGACACAGTTGTGGAGCTATTTTAAGTTTTGTTTAGGTATATTATCAGGTGAGGCATTACGTCTAATGGCCAATAAAGTGAACAGGCTAATACAATTATTATTATACAATTATTAAGATTGTTTAATTTTTTTTTTTCTATAATTCCGTAAACTTACCTGTTTTGATTGTTTGTTAATCACAGGATTCTTTGAAACAAAAATAACTCAAAAGTACTCTGAAGAGCGTTATTGGCGAGACCACAGAGTTCTGTAGACATTATATACACTCTCCTCTCATTAATGTAACATCGTTTGACGTGTATAAATGGTCACTGTCAGACTTGTAATGTTGCCAGCCTTCCGACCAAGACACAGCACAAGTTTTTGATGCTGTCATCTGCCGATCTGACAGGTTAAATGTTTACGACCATTGCTGAAGATGAAAATATTGTGTTATCTGAACCATGCTAAACACATTCATGTATGACTGTTAAGAATTGAAAATAATAAAAATAAAAATGCACTGTTATTGACAGAGTTGGCAAGAGTATACACATTCTTTGCTCAAGCAAAAGTACAGATACATACTCACATAAAAGTACAAGCATTAAATCGACCTCTTTTTTTAAGTACCAGTGAACTACTTCAGAAACATAAAGTATAAGATCAATAATCTGGCTGCACTCAGCCGCAGTGGATCATTATGAGAGCCAACAGTATCTTGTTATAAAATCAAGGAAAAATAATAGATATGGTTTCATAGATATGGGCGCTACGCACCTGTTACTGGATCCGCTGTCTGTTCCCATATTTCATAAAAGGACTTTTTTGATCATACGATTCACTCTGAAATATTAGCAGGCATACAGCTTTATATATGAGGCAAGTGCACAGCAGAGGACCAGACAGAAATTGCTGATGACTATTGGCAGATTTCATTGTCAGCCAGAAGCCCAGGTATGTCAAAGAAATATCTCTGGCTCTGGCTAAACAAGAAAAAAGTTATCAAGTGACTTCTGTACAAATTTTCCGTCATTATGTTTGTCTTCCATTCAGCTCTCGTGTACTGTTTGAGAGCAGATTCCCATGCACAGACAGGTATTACAAGAAATGGATGGGAGCGCCGAACAGACAGGAGGCAGCACTCAGCTTGGCATCATTTACATGACAAAGCAGCAGTTACAGAGGAGACATGGATTTCTGATGGCATTAACGCAACCACCTGATGACTTATACAGTCTAATAAATATATTGTCATGAAAGATAATCACTCTAATTGGACTTTGTTTCAGGGTTGTTTTGCATAACGACTAATTATGCTGTACTTTATGGTTTTGCAGTCAGGGTGTTGATTACTTGTTATGATTTATTTACTTTAATGCACATCTACTTTAATATTTGTATTCTAGGGCAATAACCTATTACCCTCTCAGAAAACGTATCCTGCAACCTAAAGAAATTGCAGAATTACACTCTGAAAGGGATGAAACATTCATGTTTCATCTCTCAGTAACGTTTGGATTAAGTTACTTTTTTTTGGTTTTGAAAGAACTAAATAGTTACATTTCGACAATGAAAACCGACGATTAATTGCACTAACATTGAAATATATTCACACAATAAAATTGTGTTAAGTAAAAGGGGAGATCCGGGCGGGGAGGAGGAGAAGTAGACGGGGGAAAGAGGTCGACGAGAGAGCTGATTTGGTCATCAGAAGGCAACATCAGAGCTGCTGCTTCCACTCCAGTGGCAGGAGGAAGAAGTGTTAGAGATCAAGCCAGACTTAAATACCTGCGCTAAGTCAGAAGTTGTGAAGTCTAGTGCTTGCACTGTGTGAGTCTGTGAGAGAAGGATGCACTTCCAAAGTTGTTTGAGTTTTGTGTTTGGAGGTTTGCTACACCCTTTTATTATTTCAATAAATATTCTGACAATCTAAGTGTGTCTGATGTTTGTTTAGGTCTGAGGTTGGCTGGGAGTGGTGGTGCTGGTAGTGTTGTGTATGTGTGAATTCAGTGCCTGCAACAAAATATCCTATCAGTCAATTTCCTTTGACACCAAAGCTGGTGTTATATCGTTATTTATAGTTAATAAAAGAAATGCATGTTTAGTAGTTTATGTCTGCTGTCCATACCTTTTTAATTTTTTAAAATTTAAACACCATTCCATACATCCCATTACTCCTCAATCAATAATTTAATTAAACTGGAGTTCATTCAAAGTTTAGACCGATTTACCGACTTAATTAATGTATTCATTTTTTTGTTATAAAATTTGAAACAGAAAGAGTTGAAAATTTTTAAATAAGAAATAAAAACCTTAAGAGTGTCGAAGTTCCCTAAATTTTATTTATTTTTTCAATTAAAGAAAAGAAAAGAAACCAATTTAGGGATTGGTATAGACAGAAAGAAATTATAAAATCCTTTTCTGAAATCGCTTTCTCGTTCTATTTGCACTCCCATTTGATTTCATCTTCTTCAATTTCATTTGGTGACCCGGGCAGGTCCTTGCCTCTCCAACAGGCTACCAGTAGATACAGTCCATTGTACAATTTTACATTGTTTTTTTAATGCAAGTGGGTCAACTTGTACAACTGGCCCAATCTCAATGAGGACATATACTTATTTAAACTTCTATTTTCAATTGTTTAAATGAAGATTTAAATGAAAAATTAAAATTGAAAAAATTTAAATTTAAATGACTGTTCTCTTGCCTAAATAGAAAAAAACAAAAAGACATTAATTAACCTAGAAAAAAAGCTGAAATCCCATGTTTCACTTCTTCATATCATTTTGAAATAAGACACTACTGTTCAGGAAAAATACATTTTATGGTTGACCCAAAAAAAAAACTGTGCGTCAGCAATGCAACACGACACAGTATGCTACTCTCTCTTGCAAAACTGAAATGAAACTTAAGTCAGTTTTCTCTCCCTGCCATCATGAAAATGTAATTAACCATAATTAGAATATCATTAAACATAAATCAGTTGATGTTTTGGTCTAAATAACCCCAACAAAAAGAAACCTGAATTTGGTGTACTATTTTTGCATCTTCAACAAACAAATATGGTGTGACGATAATTTTTAAATATCTGAATGATGATTAGCTCATCCCCTGATACTGTGAAGCCAGCAGCTGTTAAAACTCAAAATCTTGATGAACTGATAACTATCATTAACTTGCCAATTTGAAAGTGTACTAGTTATATTTGCATGATTAATTGCCTGTGATTTAATTAACTGCCCAAAATCATTTAAGGCGAGGCGGTAATGTTATTAGTAAAATTTTGTTTCCCTCCCTAATGATTTCATATTTTTCGTTTCTAAAATCTTTGACTTGTCAGCTTGTTGTCAGTAGGGTGTTCTTCAGATTATCAGGTCTTCTGTATTTATTTTTCAGTGGATCTTTCAATGAAATAACAAGGGTTCATGGATTTTTGGGTATTACAATTTTTCTCAGAAAAGCAATATTGAAGTGTTCTTTTCTTTTTCTTCTGATTTTTAGATACAAAAATCTAGATACCTAAAAATACACAGACCTATAGGGTTAATGTTTGACTCAGCTAACATGACTCAGCTAACTTCCCCTCTTAATTCACCTAAGGGTAGTCATTATTTCGAGCTTAAAGTTCAGTCTGGACAAATAAACCCCACCATAGCAGTCTCTCTTCTCTTCCCACCTAGTTGCCACCCAGCTCACATTTTCAATATCTCTGTCAAGTTGCATCGATTGGGGTAGTCAACCTGTGTATCAATTGCTCGTCCTTTTCCAAAAGCAGTCTCACTCCCTCTTCTAACCAATCAATGAGCAGCTTTATAATAATAATAATAATAATAATAATAATAAAAATAAATCTTATTTATAATGCACTTTACATTTGGATCAAATCTGAAAGTGTTACAAGGTAAAAGCAGATAAAGGCATCAATAAAGAAATATAAAAATAATTTAAAAACATAAACAATGAGCAGCAATATAATTAAAAGTTATAGGCTCTGCTAAAAACAAAAGTTTTAAGTCCTTTTTTAAAAGACTCAGTCGTCTGTGGAGCCCTCAGATGTTCAGGGAGGGCATTCCACAGACGATGGGCAGAACAGAAGATCACCCTTGGGCTGAGCTTAGTCCAGGGGATGAGGCAGAGGCGGAGGCGGTTTGAGTTTGTAGAATGGAGGAGGGATCATGTTGAAGTTAGTGAGGCGAGTAATGCTTTCAGGTAAGGGGTGTATTGCCATGGATGCATTGGTGAGTGAGGAGAGATCTTATTATCAGCACTGTTTTGAATATACTGAAGTCTTTGCAGACTTTTATCAGGGATCCCGATGAGAAGTGCGTTACAGTAATCCAGTCTGGAGCAGACAAACGCGTGGACCAGCTTTCAGCATCACTTAAGGTGAGTGAAGAATGGAGTTTGTAAATATTTCTGAGATGATGATAGGAGATCTTGCAGATGTGTTTGATGTGGGATTCAAAAGGGAGTTGATGGTCGAACCTTACGCAGAGGTTGGTGACTGATGAGGAGAGGGGAATGTTGTGACCAGAGAAAGTAATGCTGGTTATGGGGGAAGACCGGGGTCTGATGTGGGATGCCAATTAAGATTGCTTCGGTTTTGGATCTGTTCAACTGGGGAAAGTTGTGTTTCAGCCACACCTTTATCTCTGCTTACCTTGTTGCTAATAAAATGATTCTTCTCTTCACCCATATCTCTCATGGCGCTAATACTCCTTCTCATGGATGAGATCTGGCATATCAACCAGTTCATCAACCCTTCAGAACTCCAAGACTCAGAGTTTCCTCTACCAACATCCCGTGTTGGTAGAGGCGTCTTGTGTCCACATCTTGGTAGGTCTAAATTGCTGCCACTCAGAACAGATTGCTCTCCTTTACCAAGATCTCTCTCCCTCTCTCTTTTTAGTTTTTGCAGCTGAAAAATTTGCTGCCTACACATGTTAAGGACAGCATTGAATCATAAAATCTGGATCCGCAGAAACAACCAATATCAATAGGATTACTACCTATGCAAAACTTCTCGCATATATGCAAAAATGTAACTTCCATGGTGAAGGCAATAATGGTGCAAATTAGTACATTTCATTCATTTACATCACAGCAAATGAATAGGAAATTGGATGGCCTCCAGGTTAAACCCTTATCCCAACTAGTGCAACCTCTCAGACCTCAGAGGTATATTTTGTGAAAAATATCACAGGCAATGATTTCTATAACTGAAATAATTATATACTTCAACATATACGTCAACATGTTCATGCAAATATATATATATTTTTTTTACTTCTGTTTGTATTATTGGTTTTGTTTTAAAAATTGAAAATGATTATGCCAAATCAAGTCAAACATGCCAAAATGCTAAGAGAGCTCAACAGCTTCATGGGAAAAATATCCATGGTGCCATAATAATAATAATAATAATAATACATTTAATTTATAATGCACTTTGCATTTGGATCAAATCTCAAAGTGCTACAAAGTAAAAGCAGATAAAAGCATAAATAAAAAATAAAATAATAACTATATAAAAGCCTTACCAAAAAACCAACAAT
>VRLP01005215.1:0-39269 GCA_009660295.1 Lophius piscatorius | reverse complement strand
AACAGGCTTTCAGGCAGGAGGGGAACACGCCGTCTGGGCCTGGAGCCTTTCTGATCTTTCGTCTCTGAAACGGTTTCCTCACCTCCGTCTCACAGGTTCTAAGCTTGGGGTCGGTGGGGAGGGGTGTGATGGGGGCAGGGGGTGTTGATATTTCTGAGCGAGTGTCGAACCTGCAATAAAACCTATTCACCTCCTCAGCCAGTTGAGAGCTCTCCACAGCAGGGGATGTTGGTTTCCTGTAGTTGGTAACGTCTCGCAGGCCTCTCCACACCGACACTGTATTAATAATACTTTATTTATTTGAGTGTTTCCGGTTGGAAGTAATTTTTGAGTTTATCAAACAATTCTCCTTTTACAGTGTATAAATGATTCATTCCACAATGTTTAAAGAAATGACTGATTTTCAGTTGATTATACACTGATAAAAACATAGAATAAAATATTATATTCCATTTAATCAAAGAGATACGCCTACATTTTTACAGTCTAATCATTTAAATTATGCTAGTTCATTTCTGATTAAATAATTTACATTTAAAAGCTCAGTAATTAAAAAGACATCCAGAATATTTGATCAGTGAAATAGTTTTCATAGTTCTGTTTGAATTTTTTTGGTCCATATTTATTTAAAATTTTCAATTTGGTACATTTTTTAATCTATTCTTAGTTGTTGTTTTTTGCAACTATAACTATTTTTGCATAGTTGTGCATCGAGTATGTTTTTTGATGTTATTAAACAGTAGGAATTTATTTTGTGTTTTTTTTCTCTATATTTTCATCATGTTGATTTTGTGAAATTTGATGTTGAAGCGTTTTATTATTATTATTATTGTCGGTATCAAACAGACTGGTTCGCAGCTATAATTTCTTACTTGTTAGGTTAATGACTGAGTTGATTGGGGATTGATTATTAGTCTGCAGTGGATTCCCACGGCCCAAAATTAAAGGTTCAGTTTCGTTCGTCTTCGTCTCGTGTTTTGATGGGGATCATGAATTAAGGTGTGGGTGGACCACAGACGATCTAGATTTAAGATTGGGCCGTGACACTGCTCTGAGCGCACCGGTTGTGACCAGAATAGAAATGAGGGAACCACTGTTCTATGACAAGAAACAAAGATCAGGTCCTTTCCTGCTGGAGGGAGAATCCAGCAGCTCTGTGTTCAGGCACGCGGAGTCTCACCTCCAAACATTCCTGTAATACCACTCTCCTGTCCCAGCTCGCCCAGGGAGAGACTCCCACCTCCATGACTGAACTGTCTGTTTAAAAAAAGGTGTCAGTTTGATAGAAGGGATTCAATAATCATGGACTCATTGATGTCAAATGCCTGTTTTGGGGTTTGTTTGTTTTTTGCATTATTAGGAAGAATGTGGAAAATCAAGAAGTGTTTTTGAATCACACAAGAATAATCCCCATTTAGTAAATGGAATAAAAAAGATTCATGTTTTCCTGTAAAAAAAACAAAAGTCAAAAATGTGGCATCATGTAAAGAAAGTGGCTTGTAACGGATTCCTATCTTGAGTATAAATTATTATTTATGATGCTAGTTAATATCAATAATATCAATAAGTCAGTAAAAATAATTTAGGGCAGATTCAAAATAAGGACATTTATGTCCTCAAAGGTGGTGAAACAGATTTAAAAAAGTTCTATGTCGAACAAAATTTAAAAATACATCTTAATTAATGTTTTTGCAATTCAGTGACCGAGACTGTTAATTACCAAAATAATCATTTACAATACAATTTTTTGTATTTAAGTCATACAAATAAAGACAGAGAATCATGTAAACAGAATGGTATTTAAATGATCCCGAAATCTAAAAATAATGTTTGAGAATAATGATCAGGACTGATGTTGAACAGTAACAATAACACAGAAAATGTGTTAAATGATATCAATATATACTATTTTATGACAGTTTCACAAAAGGAAAATAAATAGTTTTTTTTTTGTAAATCTAATACTGGACAAAATGTATTAAATCAGTGCTACATATCACACACTATTAATTACAAAAATGAATCGGCTTCTAGTTTGGTGTATGGAAAATAAATAAATGTCATTTAAAAAATAAAACTTCTCTCAGGACTGATAAAAGTGGGAAATGGAAAGAATTAAAACATCTAATGATATTTTATGGCAGTTTGTCCTTAAAAAGGATGTGGGCCATCCTTAATGAAGAAAAGGACTATGGGTTAAATAAAGTGTTGGAATCTGGTGGATTTGCTCATTTATGCTGATCCAGCTGTAGATTGGAGCTGTGAGTCGCTTCACACCAGAGCGTCTGAACGAAAGGAAGAACTAAACCTGACTGAAGCAAAACCAGAACTTAAACTTCTAGCAAAGTGAGGAGGAGGATTCAGGAATGAATTTCATCATCTGTTTGTGGCCCATTTAATTCCGAGAGTGTAGATACACAGATCAGCCGTAACATTATAACCACTAACATTCAGTCAAAAGAACGTTGTTCATCTAATCACCATGGTTACCTGTCAGTGTGAGGCTGCAAGCGAACATGTTATCCTGAAGTTCAATCCCACCAGTTTACATGTTGAAGGCTCCTTGAGCAAGACCCTGAACACCATTATGCTTCCCGGGCTCTTCACATGCTCCGATCACTGCTCCTCAGGGATTGGTGAAATGGAGAGAACTAGTTTCATGGTGTTGACCCTTGTATGACGGAATGTGACGTAGTGAAAGTTACATTATTATTACCAGTATTAGCCACTAAAGTGGCCTTAGAAACAAAATGAGTGAACTGGAGACAGATTCATGGACACTAACAGACACTGAGTTTATGTATATATACTGAGTTTTAATATGAATTATTGTCATCCACATATTGTTCAGCACTCCTCAGCATTCTTGGTTCTAAATATTCAGTTTCCAGGAATGTATCCTGTGTTTCAGTGCATGTGGAGAATGAGGAGCAGTACATCCAGGCCATGGAGAAATTTGGAGATAACTTTGTGTGCAGGGAGGACGCCGAGGTCGGCTCCGCCTTCCTCAAGTTCGCTGTTTTCACCAAAGAGCTGGCGGCGCTCTTCAAAAACCTGGTGGGAGATTGCAAACATAACCCAAACGACCAACACGCTTCTGTCCAGTCTTAGGGTTTTCCTGAGTGTGGAGGTCTGCCTGTAGAGCCCTGTCTTCATCTTCCTGTTGAATTCCTGTTTGCAGATGCAGAACATGAACAACATCATCACCTTCCCTCTGGACAGCCTGCTGAAGGGAGACCTGAAGGGAGTCAAAGGGGTTTGTGTCTCATCTTCTCCCAAACCTAACGCTCTTTGTCCCTAAACCTCACCGTCCTCCGACTCAGCACATTTAATGTGACCTGTTTCATGTAGAAAATATTTGTGGGTCTTCCTGGTGTCACTATAACCAAGACATCTTCAATATAAATCCTTATTTTACTTTCTTTTTAATTACGATGTATTATCTTTAATATCAAAATAATATAATATAATTATATTATCTGTATAATTACATCTGTGTTTGTATCAGTAGAGATTAAACCCCACACACGTTATCGACTTGAAATATTTCCTGAGTGAGCGGCAGGTCAAAGTCCTCTCTTTTGTTTGTTTCAGTGATTCAGTGCTGTGATGTGATTGGTCAGGGTTAATCATGTGACCTCTCCTCCTCATTCAGGACCTGAAGAAACCGTTTGACAAAGCCTGGAAGGATTACGAGACCAAGCTGTAAGAATCAAGGCCTTCAGATAAAACCTTAAAAAAAATCATTCGAGACAGAGACTTCTGTCATTTTAATAATTAAAGGATGCATTAAAAAATATTAAATATATTTATATTGTAAATTATCAATGTTATAAAATTATAATGATATCTCCACATATTTTTATGTACCTGTAATAACTGTACTGTAATAACTGTAAAAAATCAGAAAAGATAGCATTATAAACCTGTCAAAATTCCATTAATTGTAAAAAAAAAAGTGTTTTATTAAGCTGATAATTTTGGATAATTAAATTGAAGGCTTTGTAGTATTACACTGAAAAAGCTGCAAACATTACATCATTAATTGAAAAAAAGTTCATCAAAATTTATCAATTGCATTATTAAAGATAAAGATTAATCTGAAAAATGCACAATTTATAAAAAAAAGTTGTAATATTGTTTCGAAAAAGTTGCATAATTAATTTTATTAACTTTCATCATTAATCTGAAAAAAATTCTTTATTAATATAAATTTAGAAAATATTGCATCAAAAATGAAAATATTGCAGCATCAATATTGCAAGTTTTATTTTATTAATTTGAAAATTCAGAGTTATTAATCTGATTTTGCTGTATCTATACTCGTTTCTTAGGGATTTAGATAAATGTAATGGAGTCATAACATTCAGATGTAATGGAGAAGTTGAAATAACTCAAAAATGGTCCTTCAGTAGTAAAAGTTTAGCCAGACAGACACAACAGGATCAATTAGAGTCTGCTTTTGCTAATACAAATATTTTACTGTGTGTTTGGTCACTATACTCTTCACTTGACCTTTGACCTACGCAGAGCAAAGATCGAGAAGGAGAAGAGGGAGCATGCCAAGCAGCACGGGATGATTCGCACAGAATTCAGCGGAGGAGAGATTGCAGAGGAGATGGAGAAGGAGAGGCGAATCTTTCAGCTGCAGATGTGTGAGGTGAATGAAAACATCACATGATTGCTCCTCCAAAGGAGACTAAATGAGGACTACAAACATGGAGATACTGATCTCTCTCTCTCTCTCTCTCTCTCACTCTCTCTCTCTCTCTCTCGGAAGTATCTCCTAAAAGTGAACGAGATCAAGATGAAAAAAGGGGTCGACTTCCTCCAGAACCTCATCAAGTATTTCCACGCTCAGTGCAAGTACGTCACTGCGCAAGAAAACCCTCGTCCAACCTTTTCTGCTATTGAAAATTATCTTCAGTAACGAAAATGCAAGCAGGGTTAATAATGTCAAGAATAATAGGCAGGTGGATATAAAGTTGTGGCGGATCTGTGTATATTTATATAGCCCTGGTTGTGTTGAATTTAAACGATGCTGTAAAATTGTCACACCAACATAAGCAAAATAAATTTGAAAGTCCCGTTTATCATTGTGTAGCACCAGGTGCCACCAGGCTGGTAGGCGTGGCCACTGGTGACACCTGCTGAGATTGGGACCTCATAACCGCAGGTTGTAATGACTTCACACAGATACTGCTTTTGTGGTGTCACCATGAATGACTATGGATCAACCACCTCAATAAGATCAGGCTCCTGAAAACTCCTCAGATCCATCAGTCACTCAGTGATTCTGAAGTCTCGCCTGCAGGTGTTGCTGCTGTCAGTCGTCAGGTCCCTCCTACCTGTTGGTTTATTCCTCTATCTCTGGACTGTCACAAGGTGTCTCTGCTTTCTCGCGGCCTACATGCCTTCATGTTGGGTTGTTAAACATCAGTACGGGCACAAAGCACTAGAGAGTATTTTTAACTTCTCAAAAAATGTTTGTTATTGCTGTTTCCATGGAAACGTGATTTTCCAGATTAGGCTGGTTGTCATCTCGTCGGGAATAAATCCTGCATACTATCCATACTAGCATCACCAAACTTGAAAAACATTTGAACTAAATTGATTTGTTCATTTTTAACATCTTAACTTCTAAAAAAATTATTTTTCGTTTATTTATTTTTTTATAGAGGCAGCAGGATTTATTACTTACACTGATTTGTTATTTTCTTCCTGTTCTTTCTTGGTATTCAGTTTTTTCCAGGATGGACTGAAAACTGTGGAGAGTCTGAAACCCTCTGTGGAGAAACTGGCTACAGACCTGACAGCGGTGAGGGCCGACATATTTAGATCTGCGCAAAGACAGAAACTATTAATAGTGGATTATGGAGATAAATTGAAGGCAAATTTTCTCTAAAATACCTAATTAATTTTTTTTTTCCGGTTGTTTCATTTTATCTGTAGTTTTACTTGGTACGCAGTCTTTGTGTCTCTTATTTTAGTTTCTCTGTAGTTTCTGTTTCTCTGTAGTTTCAGTTACTCTGTAGTTTTTGTTTCTCTGTATTTTCTGTTTCTCTGTAGTTTCAGTCTATCTGTAGTCTCAGTTTCTCTGTAGTTTCATTCTATTTGTAGTTTCAGTTAATCTGTAATTTCTGGTTCCCTGTAGTTTCAGGTTCTCTGTAGATTCAGTTTCTCTGTAGTTTAGATTTCTCTGTAGTGTCTTTTGCTCTGTAGTTTATTTTTGTATGAAGTTTCAGTCTAACTCTAGTTTGTGTTTCTCTGTAGTCCCTGTTTTCAGTCATTTCTCTTTCTCAGTAGTTTCAGTATATATATAGTTTCAGTTTCTTTTTCGTTTCAGGTTCTCTGTATTTTCAGTTTATCTGTTTATAATTTTTTTGTTGTTTCTGTTCCTCTGTAGTTTCAATCAATCTTCACTTACTGTATTTCTGTAGTTTCAGTTTACCTGTATATTCAGTCTATTTGCTGTTCTTGTTTCCTTGTTGTTTCTGTTTCTCTGTAGTTTCGGTTTCTCTGTGTGTTATAGCCAGGTCATTAGTAATGTACTTACAGTGTGATTCACATTAAATACTGATTTCTTCTTCTATGTTGTTCAGATCAAGCAGACCCAGGATGGAGAGAGGAAACAGCTGGCTCAGCTCCGCGACACCCTGAAAACTTCACTGCAGTCGGACCAAAAAGATGTGAGAGTTTTCACTATTTTTAGAAAATTTTATACTTCCTCATTAATTCCTTAAGAGGGACATTGATCCTCTTCCTGTTCTGCGATAAAAAATTTGTACCGGACGTCAAGAAATGGGCATAGATCCATTCCTTTGCATTTCCGTCGGTCATCGGCTGTAGGCAAACTGGGAATAAGGCGGTTCAGTCTTCGTTTCTACCTTTATCCCATGGAGTGGCTAACAGTGTAGCGCGGACAAACTGTGACAACTTCAATGTCATTACAGTGAACAGGTAACAGGAGAGAGAGAAAGACATGTGGCAAAGAAAGATGGGTGGAATCAAACCCACTTTTACCATGCTGACAGTAAGGAGTTGCTGGTTGGGTTGGTTGGTTAACACTAGGCGGGTTTACATGGACAGCCTAATTACGATTAGATTTGGAAAAGTCGTCTAATCGGAAAGAAAACGCTGCATGTAAGCAACTGTTTCCGAATGAAAAGAACCTTTCCGAATTAGACTTCATTCCTTTGCAAGGAGGTAGTCTAAGTCCCTTCAGAGAGCTTTTCCGATAGCCTGTCGCCGCACGTAAACGCTAAATCAGAGAGCATTCTGTTTGAGTTGTATCTGCGCATGCCTAGCGTCGTGACGTAATGCTCCACTAAGTTTTTTTCAGTGCCGCAACGCATTTTAAATATGGCGACTTCAAAACATTACTGGTCTGCCGGTCGGAGAGTGATTTATTCATTGCAAGTTTTTAATATTTTAACATTTTTGGACATTAAGATGGGCGAAAAGTCACTTCCGCACATGCCCTCTTTGTCATATTCTTCTTCTGGGCGCATGTTGGCGGTCAGCACCTAGCTCACCGAAGCATTATCGCCACCTTATGAACGGGAGTGTGGATCGTCTGCGCATGTCTGAAAGCGTTTCCGATTAGTTGAGTTGATGCATGTAAACACCGGGACGGAAAAGATCACAAATCATGTAAGAGACGACCGACATCGCAATTCGGAAAGGTTTAATTCGGAAAGTAAAAAAGTGTCCCATGTAAACTCACCTACTGTCACCTCACAGACAGTTCTCACCAACACGCACCACAACACCCAAGACAGTTTGCGGTTCAAATCGTGAACTAGGGAGAAATTAATAACAGCAGAGTTGCCCGGCAGGGCCCTGTGTTAGAACTTGTAGCGGGATCCTCGAAGGCTAGAAGGACTTTATGAAGCTCAAGGCGTCTCTGCTTCTTCCCAGGATTCTCAGGCCAAACAGAATGCAGGTTACAGCCTCCACCAGTTGCAGGGCAACAAGGCTCACGGGACGGAGCGCTCCGGCGTCCTCTACAAGAAAAGTGAGGGGTGAGTGAACTTCATGTCCCACAATTCCATAGTGAAAACGACTTATAGTGGAGCTCTCATACCAGTAAACTAATTCTAGTCAGTGACCCCGCTGCTCTGTATAAACAGTATAAAGGTGTAACAGGGGGATCTGTGTTCCCCTGTCTCTGTTAATGCAGCATAGGTAGCAACAGCGGTGAATTTGGCATCTATGTAAACACAAGTCGGAAAGACAGGACGGGAGTGTGAAGTTTTGATGATGTGTGACATTTTTTTTAGCTGCTTTTCAAAACATTAGAGATTTGAAAAGCAGCTAAAAATAGTTAGCGGCTATTAGCGGTTAGCAGCTAGTGGCCGTGAGCAGCTAACTCAAAGAGGAAGAGATTCAACAGAAAACATTGTTAAATTGGAGAGATGAGTGTGTGTCCAGGAGCTTCTGACCCTCCGAGCAGAGGACGAGATTAGCAGCTACTAACACTGAAGGTAAATCGTTGTCGTTTCCAGATTTGTTCGAAGCGCAGCTTGACACTTATGTACAACGTACAACTCTATTTAAAATCACTCACTGGACTTCGGACTTCGTGACATGCAAATTTCTTGCGTAAATTAAAATTGCGTTATTCCTGATAGGCAGATCGAAAGATGGAGGTGGTTTGACATTTTTTTTACTCACCCCATTTTCTTTGGTGTTAAAAGTTAAAATTTTTCGACTCTTATAAATGTTTAAAATCAAGCAAATAACGTGTCGTTGACATCATTCTAGCCGGGTCGTACAAATGGTGCAACATTTTTACGTCATTTTGCATTTGGACAACATTAATGCTGATAGGCTTCCATTTCACAGAATCACAAAAGATTTGGCCCCTGCTAAAATTGTGAACTCAGGGAATGATAGTGTTGTTAGTGTGTCATTTTAGAATCTCAACACTGAAGGGCTTTCATGTCACAACATCACACAAATTCCTTGGTGAAATTATAAACTTTTGTCCCCAATATTTTTGGTGCAAATGGCACGAATTTGAATTGGAAAGCTATAAATTCATTCTGAAACATTGGTTCACATCTTGGACACATGTTTTTAAACCCTGGAAGTAGAACACATTGGATTTAATGTTAGCTTGTTGAATGTTGAATGTGGCACATGTTGATTTTCATGGAAAGATTGATGGAATATGCATACAGATTTTCCTTATAAATTGGGCTTTAAATTGCGAATCAGTCGCCAATTGTTGAAATGATGATGTGTCACAAACGACTGTTTGAGGTGTCCATTCTGAGCCTGACATCACAGGAAAATGGCTGCCGTGTGACTCTGGTCTCTAACTTGTGTCTCGTCCACAGACTGAGGAAAGTGTGGCAGAAGAGGAAGTGCTCTGTTAGAAACGGTTTCCTGACAATCTGCCACGGCACGGTAAGACACCAGCTCCCCTTCTCCCATTGGTCCACCTGCATGAGAAGCTCCACTATTCCCCTGCCTGCATGCCCGTCAGCCAATACAGGGACTTATTTTTTTCATTTTAATTGGGGAAACACAATTTAGGTTTTTTCTTATTTTCTTCCCCCTTCTTTTTGTTCTTTCTTCGTACTCTGAAGTGTTTAACAGAAGAGTCAAATGGCCAATCAAGACAGAGCATGAACCAGAGGAAGAGAAAAAGGAGGAGAAGGAAGAGCATAAGAAAGGCGATGGCAAAGAAAAGGGTGGGAACAGGACGATTCTGGATACTAATCTGAAACTGATAGATTGAGGGGGGGGTGTTATAAATGCAGATTTTTGACAACAAACAACACAAGACGTGGGGAGGACTTTATATCACTATATTGAATGAGCTCACGAGGAAATGTCCAAAACTGAAGAAAAGCACAAACAGGCAAAGAAAATCCAAAACCAGCAGAATCCAACAATCCCAAACTAATGAACAAAACCACTAATACATACAAGGAAAACTGAAGATACAACCAGCCTGGATCCATACACATACATACATAGAGGAGTTAACACAGACTATACATTGATCAGCCTTAACACAACCACTGACAGGAACCTATGTGCAAAGGTGAAACGGAATTTCTGACTCCAATAAGTTCTTCCTCGCTACATCCCCTTACCCTCTACCAATTCTGATCATAATGTGTAAAGTACTTTTATGTATGATAGAAGGAAATCCATTTGCATAGCACAACGAGAATTCCTGTGTTGCACTGTCTTCAGCAACAACATTAAAACCACTAAAAGGTGAAATAAATAACATTTATTATCTGGTTACCATGGTTACCTGTCAGTGGGTGAGATATATTAAGTAACAAGTTAAAAAAAATGTGTTGGAGAAATCTGAGTGACTTTGAGAGGGACAAAATTTCTAAAAGAGTTAATGCTGGTTGTCATAGAAAAGTTTCAGAGCACACAGTGACACTACTTTTTAATAGTAAAAAGGAGACCAACACAATATGAGATAGGTGGTTTAAATGTTATGGCTTATGAGTGTAAACACAAAGAGGGAAGTATGTTAGAGTGCTTCAGGATATGTATGGGAGCATTATGACATCAGTGAGGTGTGCGGTAGGAGTGACGGATGTTGCTAAAGTGGAGGTGGGACTGCACCAAAGATCGGCTCTTAGTCCATTCTTGTATGCTATGGTGATGGACAGGCTGACAGCTGGGGTCAGACAGGAGTCTTTGTGGACTATTATGTTGGTGGAGAAAATTTCTATCTGTGGTGAGAACAGGGAGCAGGTGGAAGAAAGCCTGCAGAGGTGGAGGTGTGCACTGGAGAGAAGAGGAATGAAGGTCAGTGGCAGCAACACAGAATACATGTGTGTGAATAAAAGGGAGGCAAGTGGAATGGTGATGATGCAAGTACTTAAACTCCTGTCTCCTGACTTGACCTGTCACAACCAAAAAGGAGGTTTCTAAGTGTTGTGTGAGAGGACATGCAATTGGTTGATGTGACATAGGAAGAGGCAGAGGACAGGGCGACCTACAAAGCAAAAGTGAACCATGACTGTAATCCAGGTTTACATCGTTTTCGGTGTTACGATCTGCAGCGTCCACATGCAGCAGATAAAGTTCCTGCTAGCATTAACGGTTTCTGTCTGGTCTCAGGTTAAACACAGGTCATTTTGTGGAAGGTTAGTTGATTTGGACACTTAATAAATAATTTAATGCAAAGATAAGTTGTTACTATTTATTGGCAACAGTTTGTGTTTATTACAAGCAAGAAAATGAATGATACATTCTGATCTGTTATGCTTATTTAAGCTGTGGAGCTTTAAAATACATCTATCCATTAAGAGCACTATCTTGCTTCTATTTAATGAAAGACCATAGTGATCTGTTCATCTTTAAGTTGTTTTCAAAAAAGAAAGTAGAGAGATAGGGAGAGAGAGGGGGAGGAGAGAGAGAGAGAGAAAAGAGATTTTGACTTTCATAGAGCTTTATTTTGTGAGCAGTGAACACACAGAGAGAGAGAGAGAGAGAGAGAGAGAGAGAGAGAGAGAGAGATGTCACAGAGTTACTAGAGCCGTGAATTTTCAGCTCTACCTCCCATCTTTTGTCTACATTGTTAGTGTTGTTCCACTGGCTGGAGAGGCGCTAGAGCCACGTCATTACGTCACGGAGGGTTACTAGAGCCATCTTATTACATCAGAGAGGCACTACAGGCATGTCACAACGCCACGGAAGAGCTAGAGCCACGTTATTATGTCAAAGAGACACTCAGGCCTACACAAAATGCCTCATTTGTTTACAGTGCTGATAGTATCACTCGGGTCAGAATAGTTTTCCCTGGTGGTCATAATCCAGGGATTGATGTGGCGGGGCAGATGTAACAACTCGTGCTGAGGGGAGCAGATGAGTCAGTACAAAACTTCACAATAATTCATCTGGTCGTTTTTTTAGCTAAAGCAGGAAAACTTGTTCATCAGCATGGAAACTGATTCACAATCCACAAATGAGAATCTATTTTAACTTCCAAATTTGGTGGAGTGACCCTTGAACTCTCAACCTCCGCCTTTTTTCTTATTCGTCAGGCTAATAGACCCCCGGCCAAACTCAATTTGCTCACCTGCCAGGTGAAGAGGAACCCAGAGGAGAAGAAGAGCTTTGACCTGTTCTCACGTAAGCTGCAGCCTCATGCTTACATGTGGATGTATCACCTCCTTACCATTCCTAAAATGATTCCTCTCCCTACCTCAGACGACCGGACGTATCACTTCCAGGCTGAGGATGAAGCAGAGTGTCAGATGTAAGGGGGAAATTTTGACTTACCATTATCTGACCCGCCGGTGACCTCTGCGCTGACCTGATCTTCCATCTTCTTGCAGCTGGGTGTCGGTGCTGCAGAACAGTAAAGAGGAGGCATTGAACAAAGCCTTTAAAGGCGACCAGAATGAAGGAGAAAACAACATTGTACAGGAGCTGACCAAAGCCATCGTAGGAGAGGTGAAGAGGATGAGCGGCAATGACAACTGCTGCGACTGTGGAGCCTCTTGTAAGTAGGAATCTACTGCTAGCACTGGTGCTAATGCCTCTGCTAATGCTAATGCTAATGATTTCACTGTTGCGACTGTGGTGCCTGGTTTGTAAGCTCACTGACATGGAGCCAGGGTCGTGGTCCAACATCAATATGACATCAGAACATGTTCCATGTCTGGATGTTTTCCTTAAAGGGACATCATCAGACCAGACACTTTCTGAGGAGATGCATTCAGAAACATTCAACCTGTATTGTACCAAGGACGGCTTTAGCTTAGTGGTTAGAGCAGTCGTCCCTCAACCGGGAGACCAGGGTACGAGCCCAGCCACTGACACAACAAGCCGTGGGCCCTTGAGCAGGAGCCTGAAACCTCAGCTCTCCGGGCGCTTCACAGCGGCCGCCCACTGTTCCCTGGGATTGGTTAAAATCAGAGATAAATTGACTTAAAATGGGATCATGTGACTAAATATGATAAAAAACTAACAGCCTGGTAAAAGCGCATAACAGATTTAGAGACCTCCCTGGACTCCAACCAGGAGTCCTCCAGCAGCATCTGTCTACCTGAGGTAAAACCACAACCCACTGTGTAATTAAGTGGAGCTCAGGCTGCATTCCCGATACGTTGCTTCTGCCGGTCAGACGAGTTCTTGCAGGTAGAGATACTGTAGAGAATCCCTGTGACATATGTTGTTGCAGAGAGTCAACAGTTCAGGAATCTGTTTTTGGAAGTCGAGTAATGAGTAATATTAACTCTGACGTAGACTAACTGACACACAGTGTGCTCATGTGGTCAAACGTACTCAAAGCTCATAGATGCTAATAAGGCTAACATTCTGTAGTCATGCTTGTGACTCTAGGGGGGTACGATATGATAATAAACTTTATTGTCCCCTAAGAAAAATACTTATCCAGTTCACTGTTGGCAGAATTGGCAGAAATGACCAACTACATGTATGTAGAATCCAGTGTAATCAGCTAAACAAGAAGCAAACATAACCGCTCTTGTTAAAGCCAAAGGCTGTAGTATGTGTGTATAGTTCCCTCTTGTGGACATAGGTGGTATTTTGATGCCAAAATCTGTCTCGGAAGTTAGAATCCCTTTTTTGTCATATTTTTGGTCCATTGGCTTTCCAGCTGGTCCAAATGGAGAGTCCTCCTGGTCCTATCGCAGAAAAGCCTGTGTAGAACAACATGATCTTTGTGGTATTTCTCCCAAACTTGATGCAGTAGTTATAAAAGAGTTTCTGAGCAAATTCACTGATTATTTTGTTTCATGGCATTACTGTAATATAATGATGTTTGAGCCTTTATCTGAAAAAAAAATCAGTCAAGGATAGAAATATCAGTGTTGTTCGTGTTTAGTCAGATTATTATAATAATATAATAACTTTATTTGTATAGCAACTTTCATAACAGTGTTACAAGGTGTATTACAATAAAACATAACTGAGTAAATCCATAAAGCCACACTAAAAATACAGAAAATAAAGACAAAGAATTACACATTTATAACAATACACATAAAAGGAGGGATAAAAACAGAAAATAGAATAAAAATAAACAATAAAATCAATTAAACCGGGACAACAAGACTAAAACGAAACAGTCCAAGGCAACGCAGCTCAGGTAAAACAAGGAAAAGCCTTAGAGTAAAAAAAAATTACGGCAAGACGTGACCAACGATATAGACATAGAACATCTATAGCCTTATTTCCTCGGGCAGGTCTTCCAGCGTCTTTGGGTTCTGATGGCATAGGCTCTGTCTCATCTGGTCGTCAACCTAGACAGTGGAACATGTAAAAGACCTCGGCCTGAGGATCTCAGACTACGCGAGGGATCGTAAGGGATTAAAAGATCCGAGACAGGTACCTAAGACCCTTAAAAATGATCAGTAAAATCTTAAAATCAATCATAAAACAAACCGGGAGCCAGTGTAGAGAAGCCAAAACAGGAGTGATGTGTGCATGGATCTTTTTCCTAATTATAAGCCTGGCAGATGAGCTCTATACCATCTGTAGTAAGTTTTTTGATTAAGACAAGTTAAAACACTGTTACAGTAATCAAGGCGTGAGGAGATAGATCATGTACAACAGTTTCTGCATCACTCGGATTTAAAATAGGTGGAATTCTGCCGATGTTGCCGAGGTGATAAAAACGAGATTGTACCAGCTTTGTAGCATGATTCTCAAAGTTGAGTTGCTGTTGAACAGGACACCAAGATTTCTTACGATGGGCTTTATGTTCTCTGACAGCTATTCAGTAGATAGCACTGATTTATCAGAAGCTTGCTGGGGCCTAATTACTAATATTTCCGTTTTATTAGTATTTAGTAGAAGGAAATGAATTGACATACAATTTTTTGTTTTATATTTCGGGGTCGCTACAGCAGATCATCTGTTTCGATCTATATAGGTCGGTGCCCTGCTGGTCAATGTACCGATAAAGGTATTTGTTAACCCAGGTCCCAACCGATCCAGTTTGGAAATCGGTTTTGTGTTTCACATGCGAATTTGGCATAGGTTTTACACCGGATGCAATTCCAGACGCAACCCTCCCCATTTATCCGGGCTTGGGACAGGCACTGAGGTGTACTGGCTTGGATCCTTGTGGCTCGCCATACTTATTATTTGAGATAGAAGATCTGAAATTGTTTGAGGTCACAAACAACTTCCTGTTAGACAGGTAAGAGGGGAACCAATCCAATTCAGTACCAGATATGCCAACCCAATGGCTCAGTGTGTCTAAAAGACTGACAAGGTCACAGACCGTTATCAGCATTCATTAAAAGGTCATTTGCTACCGTTAAGAGGTCTGTCTTAGTGCTCTGACGTTGGTGGAAACCCGATAAGAACTTATCAAAAAATATTGCTGGATTCCATGGTAGCAAGGAGTGGTTTTGAGGCAATGTTTTCAAAAGTCTTGGACAATATCTGAGAAGCCAGGAGTGGATGAAAGATATCTCATTCATAACATAAAAGGTACAATGTTACCGACTCTGAAAATAAATGATTTTAGCTCTTACCTGTCCACAGACACCAAGGTGAAGCAGATACACCTGATTGTTGTGGTGATATCATAAGTTTATTTTGGAGATCAGATTCAGGTAGGACTTAGATAAAAATAACAGGTGAGAAGAAGAGGTTGCACATGGAAACATATTGCATCATAACAGTTTTGCACAGAACTTTGTATTACACAACAAATGGTTTCACATCCTTATGTCTAATGTTCAAACTATGTTTTCAATGTTTAAGATATTGATGGATGAAGGCATGCATGACTGCTTTTGAATATATTTTTCTCATTGCCAACCAGAGACTAAAAGCTCCTACTCAGAGCGGAGAACATGGGATGGCTGGGCTAGAATAGATTCATGGGAAGAAGGGAAAACCCAAATTTTAATTGGACTTAAAGATAACCATACCGTATATTTGTAGTTACAAACAGCTGTGTGTTAATAATGATAATACTCAACTCAGTAGAGGATACGCCTCCATGAAAATCATGATCATGATCTGTTCACCCAGCCAATCAATAAACCAACTAACCAACTAAACAACTTACCAACCAGCCCATCAACAATCCAACCAACCAACTAATCAGTTGACCAATCAACTAATCATTGACCCAACCAACCAATCAGCTAATCAACAAGCCAACCAACCACTCAAACAACTGACCAAGCAACAAACCAACCCGTCAACTAAATAACTAAACCAAACAAAAAACCGTTGAATTGACCAATCAACTTACCATGAACCAACCAATCAGCTGACCAAGCAATAAACCACCCAGTCAGTCGGCGAAAAAATGGGACTAAACAATACGAAGAAAATATGCGATGCTTGCAAACGTAGTTCAGTATCGTGATCGCCTCATGACTCTTCATAAATTAACATCTTGTGTCCATATCAGCTTCTTCTTACAACAGTCATCATATGCTAGCTAGCTTAGCAGTCTTCAGCAAAGTGACTCAGATCAATTTGATAAAGTTTCAAGAAATTCATTTTTATTCATCGCTAAGTATCAGGTTTCCTCTGTGATATCTGTGGGTGTCCAACATTGTTCATATAGTTGAGTCAGCGAAGATTTAGAACTATCTTTGTTTAGAATGTTAGCATGCTAGTATTAGCTGATTCTCAGTAAACATGAGGTCCAGCTGAGGCTGACAGGAATCTCATTAGTTCTGTCGCTGTGTGTTGATAAACCAAACTATTAGATACGATAAAATGTCGACGTCGTTGATGTTGGCTTTAAAATGAAAGTTGGAGGATCAACTGAGTGACAGACTGACACTGACAAGTAAACAAACAAACACGACTGAAGATGGAGACTAAAACCCATCATCTCCTCCCTCAGCTCCAACCTGGCTGTCCACCAACCTTGGGGTGCTGATCTGCATTGAGTGCTCAGGGATCCACAGGGAGATGGGGGTCCACTACTCCAGGATCCAGAGTCTGGACCTGGACGTCCTGGGAACATCTGAGCTGCTGGTGAGTCTTGAGGAGTATCAGAGACCTGAAGGAACATCTTAGTTTTCTGTCTGTGTGCTCTTCATTTTCAAGATCTGGTCGGCTGTCACACGTGACACAAAAGACACAATGTAACGAAATGAAATCTGTGACTTTTTTGACGGCATGTCCCTAGTACAGTATCAAGGGGACACAAATCTGTCATTTTGTGTTAACATTAACCCTCCCGGAAGCAGCAGCTGACCTAATGTTGTGTTTTAGTTGGCAAAGAATGTGGGAAATGCCAGCTTTAACGAGATCATGGAGGCAGATCTGTCGGCGCAGGACGTAACCAAACCGGATCCGACCAGTGACATGTGAGTGGCAGTCACACACACAATCTCAAAACAATTCAAACCTAAAAGGGGATTAAATCTTGAAGCATTCGCCGTGTCTTTGTCTCGTTTCCAGGCAGACAAGGAAGGACTACATCACAGCCAAGTACACAGAGAAGCGTTTTGCTCAGCGGCTTTGTGGTGATTCTGCGTCCAGGGTGCAGGTTCTGTACGAGGCCGTCAGGAACCGAGACATCCAGTCTCTGATCCAGGTTTACTCTGAGGGGGTGGACCTGATGGAGGCCAGCCCCCAGCCAAACGAACATGTACGACGCAATTTCAAAATTGAATTTCAGTTCATTACGATGTTGTTTCCCTCCATCCGCATCAGTGTTGTTTTTACTGAAGGTGTTTGTTTTTGTCAGGAATCTGGAGAGACGGTGCTCCACCTTGCGGTCCGCATGGGCGACAGAAACTCCCTCCACATCGTTGACTTCCTCGCCCAAAACGGGTACCGCCTTCAGTCAAAAACATTGATAACAAAATACTTATCACATCGGGGTCTGGGGTCTGATTTGTGTCAGTTCTTGATATGAAAAAGTCCCGGAGCTACTGGTGAACTCTAGAATCTGCTGCATGAGGATGCTGTGTGTCCTCACATGTATAGTCATTTCAGTATGTGTGCATGGTTGTGTGTTTCAGCGGGAACCTGGACAAGCAGACGACCAAAGGGAGCACGGCGCTGCATTACTGCTGCTTGACGGACAACAGCGAGTGTCTCAAACTGCTGCTGAGAGGAAAAGCTTCGGTATCCATCAGTAAGAACAAAAAAAGCTGAGGGAACAGATAGCTGAGGGAACAGATGATGCTAAAATAGATGTGGTTGAACAGTTAGCTGCCATATCACACATAGATTAGCTTGATTAACGTTTATCTCGTCTCTAAATGACACGGCAACTTCTTCATTTGATCGTGTCTCTGTCTTCACAGCAAACGAGGCAGGAGAGACGCCGCTGGACATCACCAAACGTCTCCGACACACTCAGTGTGAAGAACTGGTACGACTCTCTCAGGGAGATGGTTCATATGTTTTACGTCTTTAGTTTTGTAAGGATAATATTTTGACATTTTTCATTTGTACAGGTAAATTTACCTGAACTGAGCATAATACATATTAAGTCTTCTTTCTTTTAAAGGGCCAGTTCTTTGAACTTAGTCACATCCAGGAGTGAGCGTAGAGATTGAGACCAACTGAGTATTGCTCACCTCACTCTCCTCTAAAAAGGATATTGTTATTCATATTATATTCCATATCTGTGAGTAGATCACTCTATATCTTACAAACTGGTCCTTAAATGTGAGTTTGCCTGCCGTAGAATAAGCTAAAGCTATGCTAGCTTAGCATAAACCTGTATAATGGTTGTCATGCAAACACTAAACACAATTAGCTGTCTTTTCAGTTGACTCAGGCGCAGACAGGAAAGTTCAACGTCCATGTTCACGTTGAGTACGAGTGGCGTCTCCAGAATGAGGACCTAGATGAGAGCGAGGACGAGATGGAGGATAAGGTCAGCAGGTTTAACACTAAACAACTTAGAACATGTAGCGGTTAGGTCGTGTAATGGTCTGTTTCCTGCAGCCCATCCCTAATCGACGCGAGGAGCGCCCGGTCAGCTGCTTCGTGCCGGGCAGTGGGTCCATGCAGCCCAACCTTACAGCGTTGACTCGGGACGCCGCCTGCCTGGCGCGGGACAAACAGAGGCCTCAGATCCCCAGTATGATGATCAGCAACGAGACCTACGGCACAATGTTGGACCTAAACCTGCTTCCAACCGGACCAATGCCACCGCTGCCTCCCAGAGCACCAATCAGAGGTCAGAGATTTAGTTTTGCACTAATGCTAAGGGGGTTAGCATGGCCCATACAGGGCTCACACAACAAATAATTACTAATATCCACAAAGACGACCCAGATCTTATGAAACTCATGTCCAGAATTTCATAATGTTTGGGACAGAGTTTCCTACTGGCCCAGTAGCAAATGCTTTGCAAACTTTTTGCAAGCTTATGTGTGTTAGCTGGGAGCAACTGGTTTAAATATACAGGTCTCTAATCACAGAAAATTGTACCTTTTAACTTGTATAATAGCTGATTTTAGCTGTTTTTAATTATGTTAAAGGAGATTATAACTCCGTTAAGGGGTTATTATGGAATCATCATTGCCGCAACTCCTTGTTAATGAGATAGCTCAAACATCCTTTCATGGATCATTTCAAAATTTAAACCCCTATAGAGCTTAATGTGAGGAAGAACTAGATTTATTTTGGGAAAGGTTAGTTGGATGTTCCTACCACTATAGGGAGCATTATCTCCAAAGGTTTTTTCGGGCCATAATTTGTCGAACGTTGAACGAATTTAGTCCAAATGTGTTGCATATGAATCAACCCAAGGAGATCTATCTTGTTTATATTCCTTTTTTTTCTTTGGACTTCTCCCTGGGGTATAAGGGACAGACAACAAGAAAGGAAAACAGGCAGAAACCAGGGTACCGAGAAAACATTGAATCAAAATTTTATTCACAAACATAGAAGTAATTTGGTAATTAAAAAGTTCTCAATATTTCTTTGCTTAATTTGACCAAATCAAACGAAACTTTTGAAATGTTTCCAAACTAGGAAATGCTCTATAATATCTTCTGATCAAATTCTTCCTGTCTTCTCATCTCCTGGATCACATCTCACATTTTACTCTAAAGCTCATAATTTACACACTAGAAGGAGCTTTTTTTATGAGAAACTCAGTAGAGCTCAGAAAAAATAGTTAACTTTATTTATCTTTATTATTCTGGATCTACTATGGGGTCTTATCTTAGAGCCTATTGCTGTAAATATGGACTGTTTGAGATGATTAATGAGTCACATTTAATCTGAGGAGTTCATTGTACAACCAGGGAAACTGGGGCTTTTCAAAGATATAAGAAAGCTTAAACCTAATTTCAAAAGTTAGGAACAGAAATGTTGACTAGTTTGATTCCCTGCAGGTCCTGGACACAGCAAACCCGCTGCCATAGAAACGGTAGGAAGACAGCGGTCATCCTCCGACCCCCACAACCCTCAGGCGCCTGAGAGGAACTCCTCCATATACGGTGAGCGTCCCCTGAGCTGCATGCTGATGATTACAGAATGAGTAAAAACGTCCTGGAACCTGTTGGACGCATTAACAGCATCAACGGATTAAGACTAGTCGCCAAAATCAGACTTTGTTCGTTTGGGCCCTACCTTGAATCTACAAATAAATTCAAAAACACCACCAGGCTTTGGGCCATCAGATTAAGACACTGACTGATCTGTTTTTGTCTTTATGTAGAATATTTTCTCTCAATATTCAGATATTAATTGAATCTAAATCCCTCCTCTTCTCCCAGTGCTGCCAGCAGCTCCTCCTCTGCCTCCTCTGCCTCCTCTGCCTCCTCCTCCTCCTCCTTCAGGGAGCAGGACGTCAAGCATATTGGACACCAAAACCATATCCGCCAGGAATACCCCTCTACCTCCGCTCCCCCCTCTCCCTCCCCCACCCACAGCAGGACTGCTGCCAGTCAACCCATTGCATCCAGTTCAACCAGCACCTGCCATCCCATCACCCCCCCACCTCAAAGCTCCGTCCCATCCCCCTCCAGTCCCGAGTCATCAGACCAGCAGACCACCAGTACCGCCAGGACCCAAGTCACCGAAGTCTCCCAAATCACCAACTGGGTAGGTAATGAACTGAAGAGGACCATACTGGGCTGGACTGGTTTCATTGAACTGTGCTTAACTCTAGGACTGGTCTGAGATATTACACCAGCCTGATTTGTCGCGCTCCATTGATTTTATTTGATCTTGTGTGATTTCAGATCAGTGACACATCCTCCACAGAGACCTCCGCTCAAGACATCATACATGGAGAGACGAGGTGCTCACACAGAACAATGAACTGGAACCGTCATTCCATGTTTCCATTCATAACTCTGAACATAATGATGTTTCCTTTTCAGCGTCCAAGCCCAAATCTCCACCAACGCCCAAACCCAGAAACACCTTCAATGTAAGTCTTACAACACGCATAAAGCACTGTGAAAAGTAATGGACCCGCTAAAGGTTTTATCTGTTTCTGGCTGTGTCAAACTCTGTCGGATCTTCAAACTAAACAAACTAAAACATCCCGATTGAACAGAAAAAACAAGTTTTAAATGATAGTTTCATTTATTTAACCAAAAATTTTCTCCAACACCAACTTGGTCTGTGTGAAAGAGGCTCCACCCCCTTAGAGACTTAGTTATAAAAACTACCAAACTGCATTAAGAACTGGTTTCAGCAGGACAAGATCCATCCAGAGATGATCACTACCAGCCTTGTTCAACCACATCATCACTTCAACAGATCATTTTCAGGAGCAGGAAGTTGGCTCCTAGGTCTCACCAATAGCACACTATTCCAAAAGCAGTCTGTGAAGGGTTTTAAAGCTGTCTCCTAATCTTCTGGGACTACACGGATCCACAGTTAGACATATTATCTACAAATGGAAGACTTAAAACAATAGCGGACTTTCACAGAAGGGGACCATCTTTGAAAATTCCTTCAAGAGCAAAGTGAAGGCTCATTCACAAAGTCAAAAAACAAAATATCGAGGGAACTGTAGGGCCTCTCTCGCCTGAATAGAGGTCAGAGGTCATGGCTCCACTATTCAAAAGAAACTCTGCTAAAATGGCATCATGGGAGGGGGGTGAGGAGAAAGCCATTGCTGACCCGGAAGAACATTAAGGCTGGTCTGAATTTACCCACAACACTCTTTGATAACCCTCAGAGCTTCTGGGTGAATCCTCTCTGGACACTCAGTTCCTTCTGGTAAAAACCAAAGACATCATTCCTCCAGAATGGTGGAGATATTTTGCTGCTTCAAGACCAGAACGACCTGCCATCATTGAGGGAGACGGGAATTCTGCTGAAGGAGAATGTCAAGTCCTCAGTCTGAAGAGTGGATTTAAATTCCCCCACATTGATCTCTAGTCAACAGAATAGTTTGGTTCCTGTTGTTGTCAGTACTTTTTCATCGGTTTTCTGCACCGCTTTTTTTACCAAAATCTGGTTTGGAACCAGTGCCTAATTTGGACCAATTTGAATTAATCCTGCATATTCATTATATCTATAAATGTGTGTGTCCCCGCGTTTGTGTGAGTGTGTCTTTGTACGTGTGTGTGTGTGTCCCCGTATGTGTTTGTGCGTGTGTTTATGTGTGTGTCTGTGTACGTGTGAGTGTGTATGTGTTTGTCTGTACCTGTGTGTGTGTGTGTGTGTGTGTGTGTGTGTGTGTGTGTGTGTGTGTACGTTTGTGTGTAGAAGCAGAGGCCTCAGAGAGTGAAGGCGATCTACAATTGCTTTGCCGATAATCCAGACGAGCTGACGTTCACTGAGGGGGAGATGATCGTGGTGGAGGGGGAGGAGGACAGCGAGTGGTGGGTAGGTGACAAACTAAAAAATCCCTTTTAAACATCACAGCTTCATTAAGACTATTTATCAACCTTTACTTCTTCTATTGTTTCAGCTCGGTCACATCGAAGGAGACCCAAGCAGGCGAGGAATGTTCCCCATCACTTTCGTTCACTTCATCACAGACTGATGCCAGGATCGAATGGAGATCACTAACATCGTTCACTTCCTGGTTTCCACCTGCAGGGCTCAGACTAGGTGGAGACATTAAAGACAAAAACTGAAAGCAGGAAGCTGGAATAAAAAAAACTGAAGCTCATTTAATTCCACATCAAGCTCACTCTTAGTCCACTTATTTTTACCTATTTTCAGACTCACTGAAAATTATTTTGTTATATGCCAGATGTGACAGGCCAAATTTTATTGTTTTTAAATGATCTTAAATTTTAGTGTTACACTTAAGGGAAATATCACAGGGGCTTCAGTGAAACATCATAATCTGAAAATGGCTGGTACTCCTGGTACTATGATTTTTGCCCTCTGAGTACCCTTACTTCCTCCGCTGCATAGCGCATCTTCCTCATTTGTTGACGTACCAACTATTTAACCACTTGACTAACTATACATGGCAACAGGATTTGCCACAACAATCACATACATCAGGTAAATGCATCTTTGTACAGCTAGGTTAATGTTAAGAAAATACTGCTGAAAAATCTTGCAGGAAGTACAACACAGTCCTAGAGATCTTGTTAATTGCATCAAGGTCCTACAGATCTTTCAAATAGTGCACCCAAGTCCTAGAGATCACAGAACACAGTCATCCATCTCAGAGGAAGCATACATTGTTTTTTATATTTTTTTGATGAATCATTTCTTACTTCCTCACGCCTCAAAAAAACAAAGAAAAAAACAAGAATCAATTTGTATGTGTTGACATGGAGAGCAGAGCACATGAAGTAGGATAAAAGGACATCAAATGCATTTAAAAAGAAAAACATTTTTGATGACCATTCTAGAAGTGGCACAATTTTGGTCCAATTCAGACACCACACGTCATGAGTAGCGCTTTTGATCTGTGCTTGCTATAAAATAAAGAGAGAGAGAAAACTAAAAAAGACCTTATCATCAACATCACTTCTGGACCTTGATGACAATCTGGAATCTAAATGGGATGCAACAGGTTCAGCATCTGGAGGACAGACTGAAACTAGAACAAGAAGAGTCAGAGCCTTTGAGTGGAGATCTGGTCCAGTGGTCGTACCAGGACCTGACAGTTTTCACATCATACAATGTTACATATAGAGCTGTCCTCAGATTTTTGGACATTTCTGATATTGTAAGACACGCATTGAATGGATAAACCTGTAACATCACGGCTCCACATCTGTGTCACCTTTTAGTAAATGTTTTCATAAAAAACTGCTGATCATTCTAGTGTTAAGGGGGCAGATTTTACTCTACTTTGTATAATGCACGATGTCATTAAAAAAATTAATTACCCCTTTAACATGGAGTAAATGTTTGTCTTTTTTTATTACTTAACCTTAACTTTATTTTACCAGGAATGTATAACTGTGATTAAAAATAAAAAAAATCAACAGTAAAAACAAGGATGTGTGCCTTGAATGCAGGTGAAATTAATTCTTTCCATTTTGTCTTTCCTTTTTATTTTCACATTAATATTGTTTGCCTTAATCTCACAATCTATTCAGTCCCTTTATTTGCACCCTTCTCTTTTCAATCTTTGATATATTTTTTTCATCCAGGGCTGCAAAATATTATTTTAATAATTGTATTCGTCATCCAGAGTGGTCTCTTCAATACCACCAACAGATCAAGATAATTGAGTCTTTAAAACATAAATAATTGTTGCTGTCTTGCTAATTGCTTTCTTTCTTTAATCAAGAATGAAACTTTTCAGAACTAACCTTTATATAAGACAAGATTATACTTTATTAATTCTTTTTCTTTTTTTTCTGAAGAAACATCATAAAAAATATGTAACAATAGACAATGATGAATGAAAAATAAACAATAAAATATATATCAGGTAAATTTTTATATGTATATATATATATATATATATATAAACATATATGTGTATATATATATATATATATATACATATAATTATGTCAGCGATATCACACCTCCAATTGCTATCTTCATATTCATCACTCTGTCTGATACTCTTCTCACCTCCAGCAGACTCTTCACATACTCTTCCGTCAGAGTCACCCCTCACCCATTTCGCTTTCCACCCACACCATGATGAAATAGTTTGTAACCTCCTCCAATGCTTCTAGCCTTGTCGCCTTTCCACCTGGTCTCTTGGACGCACAGTATATGTACTTTCCTTCTCTCCATCATATCAGCTAGCTCCTTACCTTTTCCTGTCATTCCGCCAACATTTAAAGTTTCTGTTCTCACCCCTATAGTCCTGCCTTTCCTCATCTTTAGCTGTTTCCTGACAGGTCTTCCCCCTCTCCGTGTTCTTTTTCTTCGACCAACAGTAGCGTAGTTTTCACCGGCACCCTGCTGGTTAAGATTGCCAGTGTCGGTCGTTGTAAACCGGGGCAACAACCGATCCGGTTTGGAAATCAGTTTCCAAATTGATTTGGCATAGGTTTTATGTTGGATGCACTTCCTGACACAACCCTCCCTATTTGTCCGGGCTTGGACCAAGCACTAAAAGCGCACTGGCTTGAGACCCCCTTATTGGCTGGGTTAATATCATATCATTAATAACTTTTAACATTAAAATATATACCCAAGCAATTAAACATGACTGGAAATAACACTTCTAATTAGTTTCGAAAGTGAGACAGATTTGCCGTAGCATATAAAATATGAAGTCAAAAATGTTTTCATTTATTTTTCTAATTTTGTAGTTGGGTTTACATGTGAAGGCGGAACTAAATTATCGTCACTGCAGCTTCACTTCCGGATGAACCGGAAAGGTTAAGTCAAACATGCGCATACGGGTAGCGGCTGTATTATTTAGGATTTAATTTGTTTTTTGTGGAATATTTGTCACGTTTATCGAAGCGACCATGGCGACTAAACGTAAATCCGAGGTCACGGTTCCCGCTGAGGAGAGCGACCAGCTGCTCATCCGCCCGTTGTGAGTCTAACACAAACTTTTATCTTATGTTAGCCGTTATCATCAACTAGCCTCTGCTGCTCTCAAATCAAACTCCATACATGAAACAGCTTTCTCGTAGAATCCGGTGGAAAGAAAATATATAAACAAACGGTTGTGAAAAAAGTTGATTCCACTGATTCAGAGTTAATTAGTTAATTACTTAGAAAAAAATAGATTTAGGTTGTTCTCTTCGCTAATGTTGAAGGTGTTTGAAAAAAAGAATGCTTGACTTATGAGTAGAGTTTGGTTTATACTGTGTTTCATTGTATGAGCAATGAAACACAACATGTATGTATAATATTGATGTAACTACAAAAGAAGAAAAACATCTGAAGTTTCCTGGACCAGGTTCAATGGAGCTGCAGGAATTTCCTGTCTCGTAGTAGAAGAAGTAATTTCTTTGTGACGAGACCACGGTTACATAGTGAGTTAATTCTGTTTGTGTCCCATGCGGGTTTCTTTTTTTTCTTTTAACCGTTTTTCTGTGATTTTTGCAAAAAGTGTTTTACAAATTGGTACTATAACTAATAGCATAACAGTCCCAATTAAACTGCATATTTTAATTTATAATTTGTATAGTGGCTCTAAAGCTGTGAGACTAGATATACAGAATCTAACAGAAGAAGTAGTTACTGAATAGATTACTATCCCTTCCAAAAATGCCAACTGTGTATACTCCAATCAGCCATAACATTATAACTACTGAAAGATACAGTTTGTATAGCGTTGATTATCTGGTTACATGTCAGTGGGTGGACTGTATTAAACGGCAGGTGAACATTTTGTCCCTGTATGAGTTGGATGTAGGAAAAAAGACAAGTGTAAGGAGACTTACACAAGGACCAGATTGTGATGACTTGGTCAAAACGTTTCCACAACTGCAGGTTTTGTTGGGTACCCATGGTCTGTAGTGGTTAGAACCTATCAAAGTTTTCTAAGGAGAAAAAAAAGGTTTCAATTGATGTAGATGAGTTAAGTGAGTTTGTGTTTAAGATTAAAGCTCTAAATCATCAGTGTGATGGTTTGTCTTTGTGTGCAGAGGAGCGGGGCAAGAGGTGGGACGATCCTGCATCATCTTGGAGTTCAAGGGGCGAAAGATCATGGTATGGTTTCTTTCATCGAATATAAAGCTTTAAAATTTTTAACACTGCACTATGTAAAGATGTGTGCATATCTTTTGTGGTTAGCTGGACTGTGGGATCCATCCCGGACTGGAGGGAATGGATGCTTTGCCATACATTGACCTGATCGATCCGGCTGAAGTCGACCTGCTGCTCATCAGCCAGTGAGTTCAGAACATCTCATTCATCACCACAACAACCACTGGATAAATACTCATGTTTCTGTTGAATTGATAAGATGTCACGTCAAACTTAGATGTAAAGAGTAGCACATATGGGTTTTTGTAAGGCAATGTGTTTTACTTTCCAAAAGCAATACGCATTTCTTCGTATTTCATGTATGAAATACGATTGTATACCTCGTACTTAATGCATTTGTATACCGGATTTATCGAACAGTCTTAATAGTGATGCTTCCTCGCTCTCAGCTTCCATTTGGATCACTGTGGAGCTCTGCCCTGGTTCCTGCAGAAGACCAGTTTTAAAGGGCGTACCTTCATGACTCACGCCACCAAAGCCATATACCGCTGGTTACTTTCGGACTACGTCAAAGTCAGGTAAGAATCAGAGTCTTAGGTTATTCAGGTTATTATATACCAGAAAAGTCAGATATTATGGTATTGTCTTCGCATATCCTTCATGTTAAGGCGTTAACTCAGAAATTATTTAATGGATTCTTTTCAAATTTTATACATTCACCCTTAGTGTGAGGAAGAATTTCAACAATTTGAACAATTTTGGCGACGGTGTCCACCAATTGGGGGGCTTTATCTCCAAATATTGGCCCATAATTCCTTAACTGTTGTCGGATTTGGGCCAAATTAGGTGCATATGATCCGACCCAAGGAAATCTGTCTTGTGTTAGTCATGTAATGTCTGTAATGTCTGTATGTCTGTAATTGTTTGTATTTCTCATAGAAGGTAGGGCATTTTAACTTTTTTAACTTTGACAAGACAACATGATTATAATTATTACTATTTTCATTGGTGGTGGTGAGATTGATAAATAGGCTATTCACTTATCTTTACTTGCTTCACACAGATCAGCAACTTTAACGGCTTCATCATCACGCCTTAACTGGTCTGAAATTGTAACTTGAAAGTGGGAACAGAACTTTCAAATAAATGTACATACATGCACATTCCAGATAAAACTTACCTCTTGAACTAAGCGCTGAGCGCAGTGTGAGATTGTGCTTAAGTATTGTGGTGCGGGATCTGCAACTTTTGGTAGAATCCAATCCCATAGAGAAAAGGGGTGTGTGATTCATTTATTTATTTATTTATTTTTTGAGATAGGATCTATGACAAAAGAAGAAAACATTTTAGTCATCATTAAAAAAAAAGAAAGATCATAACTACATGTTATAAAGAAAATGGTAGTAACAGTATATCTGACAGTATACAACTAGTAGTAAAAAATATTTACTGAGCAAAAAGAAACAATCAATATTGAGTCATTATGGGATCTATAATGACTCAATATTGCTGAACTCATAGAAATAGTTGGGTTGAGTCAATATGGACCGTTGAGATTATTAATGAGTTACATTTAATTTGAGGAAGTCAATCGGGGGGGTTGCTTTTACATAACAGGGCATTGGGGGCTTTTCAGGTATATACCCTCGTTGTAGGCCTAGTTTAAGTGTATGTATGTATATATATATATATATATATTATGTATATATATTGTATATATAATATGTGTATATATTGTGCCGTGACCCGGTTGTGTGATTTTTGCTACAGTAACATCTCAGCAGATGACATGTTATACACTGAGACGGACTTGGAGGACAGCATGGAGAAAATCGAGACCATCAACTTCCACGAAGTGAAAGAAGTGGCCGGCATCAAATTCTGGTGTTACCACGCGGGTCACGTCCTTGGAGCGGCCATGTTCATGATCGAGATTGCAGGAGTCAAGGTGTGTGTCCATCCTCCTCTGTATCTCAGATTCCTGTCAGTGACTGGTACTGGTACTTTAACAAACTAAAATTTTAAGAGTGCTGTGAACCCTGGACCCCATCCTGGTTTCAACTATTTTAGTGTATCTCAAAATAAACTATGTTGAATCTTCAAAATTAATTTAACATTGAACAGCCAGAGTGACACAAAATAGTGTGTACTCTTAAGTTTTAAATCATCGTGTGTGAATGGTTCCAAAGCCATTTCTAAGGTTCTGGGACTCCACAGATCCACAGTGAGACACATTATCTACACATGGACAAGACCATGAACACTTGTGAACCTTCACAGAAGTGGACCACCTTCCAAAGTTCCTTCAAGAGCATGATGGATGCTCATTCGAAGGAACTGCAGGCCTCTCACAACTTAAAAGAGGTCAGAGGTCATGGCTCCACTCTTCCAAAAAGGAATAATGGCATCATGGGAGAGTGGTGAGGAGAAAGCTTCTGCTGATCCAAAAGACCATTAAGGCTGGTTGGAATTGATCCACAACGCACCTTAATGACCCTCAGAGCTTCTAGAAGAATCTTGTTGAATGGAAAATTGAACTGTTAGAAGACAGGGGTCCCAGTCATCAGAAGGATCTGGTTGCAGTTGTTGCTGCTAACTGTGGAACAACAAGATGTTACATTCAGGGGGTGAATACTTTTCAACACTGGGAATTAGGCATTGGAGATTCATTTCAACACATTACGACGAGATACATTCAAAAGAGAAGATATCAGGAGGGGGTCCATGTGACATGTAGTTGTTGCTGGATCCCCCTTGTGCCATTTGAAGGTTAACGTGGGAAACTACCTACAGTTAAATTTTTATGGTTGATGAATATCAACTGCATGAGATTAACCTGTTTATCATTGTTTCTGTTCTTTATTTGTTTGTAGCTGCTGTATACTGGAGACTTCTCTCGTCAGGAGGACAGACACCTGATGGCAGCAGAGATCCCCAGCGTCAAACCAGACATCCTCATCACTGTGAGTGTGACTGCATAGACATTTATATCCCAACACGGAGCAGTCTAAAGAGACACATTACTGTCTGTCTGTCAGGAATCCACCTACGGCACTCATATCCATGAGAAGCGGGAGGAGAGAGAGGCTCGATTCTGCAACACAGTCCATGACATCGTGAACAGGGAGGGCCGCTGTCTGATTCCTGTCTTCGCTCTTGGTCGAGCCCAGGAGCTCCTGCTCATCCTGGGTGAGATGACCCACTTTCTTGGCTTCTGTCAGTCCTCCACTTACATGCTCCTCTAACAGAGGATACATTACTGTCAAGTGGTATCAATGCCTTAAATTGGTGTTGTCGCGGTGATATTGTTGTACAACAGGTTTTCATTGCCGTAAATTAGTACCGTGAGAATCAAGTGGCATCTTTACCACTTAATGTTTACAGTTTTATAAGTCGGTGAATGGAAGAATTTTCATTTTCTGGGATGTTTTGCACTGACTGAATGTTTCTGTGAATAAGACGAGTATTGGCAGAACCACCCGGAGCTCCACGACATCCCCATCTACTACGCCTCGTCTCTAGCCAGGAAGTGCATGGCCGTCTACCAGACCTACATCAACGCAATGAACGACAAGATCCGAAAGGCCATCAACATCAACAACCCCTTCGTCTTTAAGCACATCAGCAACCTCAAGGTGAGTGAACGTGCTGAGAGAGCCGTCCTTTAAGCGTTCCATACGATGTTACTCACATCCCGTGTGTTTCAGAGCATGGATCACTTTGACGACATCGGTCCCAGTGTGGTTATGGCGTCTCCTGGTATGATGCAGAGTGGTCTGTCCAGAGAGCTGTTTGAGAGCTGGTGCACTGACAAGAGGAACGGCGTCATCATCGCTGGATACTGTGTGGAGGGAACGCTCGCCAAGGTGGGTTTGGATCAGCTCAGCTTTCACTCATGTTGAACCTTCCATGTACAATTCAAAACAATGCTACGGCAATTAAACCCATTAACTTTTATCCTGAGCCTTCTAAAAGAACTCAGCTCTTCGTGTAGTGGTCCTTCAGAGTCCTCAGGTCTGCTGGTAGTGGTCCTTCAAAGTCCTCAGGTCTGCTGGTAGTGGTCCTTCAGAGTCCTCGGGTTTCTCGGTCATGGTCTATTGATTATTGCCAATGTCAGAACAAAAACCCACAGTGAAGCTTCTTTTTGTTACTGTGGTCTCTGTCTGTGGAACAGAAGACCTTGAGACCCGAGGACGGCAGAGAGGTGATATTTTTAAAAGAAAACTCAAAATATATCTTTAGAGTCAGGCTTTTACCTAAATCCATTTCTTTATTTTAGTCAGTTTTTATTATTTTTTTGTAGGCTTTGACATTTTCTCTTTTTTTTATTATTATATTATTTTGATATTTTAGTCTATTAATATTATTTTATGTTTCTGTAGCCTTTTTTTATAGTGGTATACTTGTTACCATCTTAGTTTCCTCAGTTCAATCCCTGTTTTTTTAGTTTCAACAAGTAGTTGTTTTTAGCTGGTGGGTGGTTAGGGGTACTTTGTTTTTTAATTGTTTCCATTGTTTATCCTGTTTTTATAGTTCCTGCTTTGCTTCACTGTGTCGTTGATTTTAGTCCTGTGTGTGGATGGGGATCATGTGGGGGTTGCAGACTAAGGGGAAGTTGTTTGTATTTTTATCATGTTAAGCGTTATTTGAGAGTGTTTTTTTTTTTTACGTACGAAAAGTCTTTTATAAATTTCCAATTGGTTGACCAAGCCGCTTTAGAAAAAATCTCCATTACTATTTCACAGATAATGCTATTTATCACTCTAGGCGTACTTCCTGTTGCCGGTAAATGTAATTTTCCTGCAGCAGGTGTGCTTGCCATGTGTTGTATCTGTGGCGACATCAGACCTGTAAATCCATCAAAACCTTCCTACCTACCTTGCTGTGATGTTTTCTTGGTAACATCTAAGCCTTTTTGTGTTTCAGCACATAATGACGGAGCCTGACGAGATCAACACCATGTCGGGTCAGAAACTCCTTCTCAAGATGTCCGTGGACTACATCTCTTTCTCGGCTCATACTGACTACCAGCAGACCAGCGAGTTCATCCGGGCGCTCAAGCCACCTCACGTGGTAATCACATGACCGAGACACACACGGGGTGATGCGCTCTATGTTGACATGATACCAGTGAAAGAGTGAAGGCTCACCTTTAAATCAATCCAAGGACAGATGTGACTGCCTCACTGTTGTATTGAAACGTCTTTCTTTCTTTTTTCTGAAGTCTCTAACCTTTATATGTCATTACATATCAATTATTTTATTTAACTAATTAATAAAAAATCCAATATATCACAATCGATGCTCTGAATTTAGCACTTATTAGCACTGATCATTTTATTATTTTTATAATTTTATATATTTATTAATATTTATTTTAGTGTGGTAAATAGGACTTTAAGATCAGCTTGTGAGCATCGCCGTGTTCATTGTACCCCTTTAAGCCTTATGTATCCTGTTTTCTTGCCCTATTATCTTTTTTATTTCATGTTAAAAAAAAACAATTGTCCTTCGTGGGCAAATAAAGCCGACGTTTAGTTGATGTGTCACCATTTTGTGTCTACTTTTTCACAAGATGTACAACAAAAATAATTTAAAACAACTCCGCAAAAAGAAGAGGGTAGAAATGGACACGGCGGTGGACTCTGAGGTCACTAAACATACAGTGACGTTTGGACCGAGATTTTTTTAAACTTTTAGTTTTTCGGGTCCCTAGACTTTAGTCCTGTCTTCCTTGAACGTTAGCTACACTGTCCCATATTGTTTTTTGATGATACTGCTCCGCTTCTTATGTTACTGCACCATTTCTAAAGATACTGCAGCGTTTTGACCGCGTACAGAAGCTCTTCCAAAACATGAACAAATACACACAAATTGAAGGCAGAGTGCAGACGGAAGATTCCGTCTGTATCCAACTTGACAATGAATATTCAACGATGGTACATAAAGATTGACACTGTCAGATCAGGCGATCACAGTGCCACAAATTTGAGCCGTGTCTTGACTGAAGCACTCTGCTCTTGCCAACGCCGTTGTTTCCTTTCAGTGAAACTTTGAAAAGGCAGTGGTTTTGTAGCCACATTTCAACCAGCCTCTCTTCTTTATAGTTGTTCCACCTTTTACCAGTACATTTTTGTTTTCATTCTGTCATCCTGTTGGTCAACCTCAGAATAGGTCGGGAGCGATGTTGTAATATGCTAGACTTTTGCAACTTCAAAATGGTTTTGTGGAGCGTTTCAATCTTAGTTTGATGATTAGGTTGTACTTCAAGATCCGACACTGGTCATACATTGCTTCCACCTGGCCTGTCTGAGGAAATTTATCAGCTACGACAAGAAAAAGACATTGGGCTACAAGCTGACTACGGCATTAACAATGTAGGCAATGACTCAGCGCTAGTTTCAGTAGCCAGACCTGGTAGTTGGATTTTCTTGGTACGCTATTACCTGCTGTTGACCGAGTCAGATGGCAGTCTGTCATTGGATCCTATGTAGAGCCTTTTTGGGGACATGTTTAATGTCCTTTTAGTGTTTATTTGGCTGTGTTCACTGGAGGTTAAGGTCGGTGAGAGTTGAACAGGTTGGCTTTCGGTGGCCCTGTTGATGATGTGATTTTGTCTTTTGCCATGGCTTGTGTTTTGCCAGGGACTATTTTGATTGTTTTCTCTCCTATTTCTGTCATTGATTTGTCTTTGCATGTCAGATACTGGTCCATGGTGAGCAGAACGAGATGGCCCGTCTGAAAGCGGCTCTGATCCGCGAGTACGAAGACAATGACGAGGTCCACATTGAAGTCCACAACCCACGAAACACTGAAGCTGTCACGCTCAACTTTAGAGGCGAGAAACTAGCAAAGGTCAGTGTGAGACTGAGTCACATAATCACTGTTCTCTTTTCATGCAGTCCTGTTAACTCCCAACATTGTCTGCTGCAGGTAATGGGCTCTCTGACCGACAGGAAGTGCATTCAGGGTCAGAGGGTCTCTGGGATCTTGGTCAAAAGGAACTTCAACTATCACATCATGACGTCCTCCGACCTCTCCAGTCAGTAACGCCCTATGTGTGTTTGTGTTCCATTGTACGTCTTTGCTTGTGAGAACCGCCACATGGATCTACATCTAGAGCTAACAGAACACTCACATTTAAAGCCTCACTGTTAAATATACATTTTTTTGTTATTTATATTTATTTTCTCATATAACATCTTCTCATAGACCATTCTTCTCAGATCATTTGGCTTTGCCCCAGAGCTCAGAGCATGGATGTATTCTCAAAGCCAATTCCAATCTGACTATTCTCATTTACAAAACGGATCGGTATCCAATATAGGACCACATACAGAACAAGTGACTCAAATCTGAGGTGAAAAGATAAATTTTTTTTTTTATTCCTACAGCCTTAAAAAAATAATCCGGTTTGCACCACATGTAAGCAAAAAAAGAGAATTGATTCAGCCAGGTCATGTGATTGTAGCCAAAGACAGACTCTTGCATCGCCTCTCATCACCTGTAAAGGGTCAAAAAGTTACACTTGAACCACATGGGCTGACCAACATACTTAGGAGATGACACTTTGTACCAGTAGCTGGCAGTCAATCGCAAAAAACAGAAGACCTCTGACTGTATATGTACAAACACCAGCAACCTTCTTTCAGTTGTCATAATGAAAATATTTCTGTATCGGAACAATCCAATACCCTTGTGCATTATTGACTTGTTTTTATTCGCTTTAAGCTGAACAACCAATCAGCTGCCAAGGCTCAATTACCTTTAAATTACCGGTTTGACATGGGTTCCCTGGTATTTGATACGCCTTCACCCCATCGCTGTCGTTACGCTCCTCGATGGCAACGTATGGTTTTATTCTTACATGTAGGTAACTTTTACAACTACAGCTATTACTAAGCAGCAGTTGCGTTAACATCAATCAGTTGTTGACTGTTGATATAGTTCATCTTCCTCTGTGATTTCTTTCTATTCGAGAAGGATGAATATTCGCAAGTTCTTCCCTAGCATGATAAGGAAACAAGTGATCCTGCAATAAAACTAGATGAAGATTCATCCCGTGTTCAGTGTGACCGCATGTTGGAACGCCACATCAAATTAACTAGTACTCATAGAAATATTTACACACTTTGTGACTCCTAATGTGGAGTTGCCTCGTCACTAACCTCACATATCATGTTGTCTTTGCTGCTGAGCAAATTCCTGTGTGATGTGTTCATGCACGGTGGATTTCCTCACCGTTTGTGTTCTTTGTTCAGACTACACAGATCTGTGTATGGGCACCGTGACTCAGACTCAGGCCATCCCCTACACCGGTCCCATCTCTTTGCTGGTCAGCCAGCTCCGCAGCCTAACAGGTGGGTCATCAGGCCAGAGCACCGGCATTTCACAGCTCACCTGAACGCATCACGTGTCAAAAAGTTTCTGTTTTTGTAATGCTCTTTTTACATATTTAGTTTTCCTCTCACTTTTTGTATACTTCCTAGTATATCATCTTAATAGAAATCTGTAAAATAAAAAAAGTGTTGTTTTAAAAAAGAACTGAAATATACATTAATGCTTAGTGAGTATATCTTAAGCTGCATTTGCAGATTGAATGTTGGTATTTTCTCCAGACTCTGGTATGAATATTTATGTGTTCCACTACATCTCAGAGGGAAATATTAAATTATTTATTCACTATATTTGTTGAACATCTAAAATTACAAATAATACCAAATATGATTGATTTGTAAAACAACTGTTCAAATTGAGTGTTTTTAGTTTTGTAATGGAGTTCTTCAAATCTTTTTTTGCAGCTTTTCTTCTTATTTCACTCTCATTCCTCTGCAAAGAATGAGAGAGAAAGAAAGATGGCCTTAGACACATTTTCCTTGTGAATGCACAATATTTATGGTTTTGCACTGGAGTGAAAAGTGAGAGGACGACTCTGGCTTTAATGATTATTTCCTGCAGTGTTGATGACGTTGGTTGTGTTTTTCTGTGTTTCCAGGGGATGTGGAGCAGGTGGAGGGAGCACCAAAGATAACCATCAAGATCTTTAAGAGCATTACTCTGGTTCACGAGGCTGGAATGGTGCTGCTGGAGGTCTGTTTGTTCCCCAAAACAAAAGTATTGACAGTTAAACAAGTCTATGACATCACTCAGGGAGTTTCTAGACAACCAACACACAACGGCTGCAGCTAAAGACATCTATTATAATCAATTAGCCTGCTTATTGTTTTCATAAATAGTCTATAGAATGGTAACATGCTAAGCTATAAATGCTCAAACCTGCATACAGGCATGATTACAATGACAATCCGAGCATGCTAGCTCTATGATTTATACTCTCACAAACATGTTATGGTATCTCGTGGAGGAGATACTTGGAGATGCTGTACAGGATCATTGAAGTACAACAATCCAGCAGAGGGACCAGTATCTGCTCCTCAGTGTGAGGAGGAACAGGAGGAGTACTGCCCTACAAAATGACTTTGTGCAGCTACTGGTGTGACGTTTCCAACCAAACAGTCAGAAACAGACTCCATGAGGGTGGTATGAGGATCCAACGTCCTCTAGTGGATCCTGTGCTCACAGCCCATTACTGTGCTGCTGTATGAGAACAGCAGAATTGCTAAGCTCTCCATTGGTGCCCCGTTCTCTTCAGATGAGAGCAGGTTCACACTGAGCTAATGTGACATACATGAACGAGTCTGCAGAACTGTAGGGAACGTTAAGCTGTCTGAAACATCATCCAACAGGACTGATTTGGTGGTGGGTCAGCGATGGTATGTGGCTTCAGATCCTAGGAGGGTCACACAGACCTCCATGTGTAGCAAATGGTATACCGACAGTGTCTGAGGTCCTCAGACACTGTCAGACCTTACGCTGGTGCAGTGGACGCAGGGTTTTTCCTGGTCCAGGACAATGTAGGCAATTCATGGATGATGAATGTATTGATGCCACATACTGGTCCTCATGCTTTCTCCTGACCTGAGTCCACCTGAGAGCCTCTAAGGTTTTATGTATCTGTGCATCAGATGCCACCAAATAGAACCACAAACTGTCCAGGACCACACTAATACCCTGATTCCGTTCTGGGATGAGATCCTTCAGAACTTCCATACTCTGTCTTGTCAGGAGCAGGTCCAGATGTTGTCAGGAGTGCGTTTGGCACCTGGGGGTCAAACACACATCTTAGAACATTATGAGTTGTTGTGATGAAACTCACTCAGGTTGGATCAGCCTGTGATTTCAGTTTTTCACTTTGATTTTATGTGATTTAGAATCCAGTCTTCATTGTGTTCATGATTTTGGTCATTTTGTTCTCAGCAAATTACATACTCATATTAAAAAAGATTTTCAACTTGAATATTTTGTTTATCAAGATCAAATCTGCAATTTAAGTGTTCCCTCAATTTTTATGAGCAGTTTATGAAAGCACGTAGCATTTCACTGTTATGCTCTTTATATCAGGTATTTAATCTTAAAGCAAAGTTCTGATTATAACAACATTCATTTTAAACTCAACTGATCATTTTTTTCCTGCAGTGGACTGCTAATCCGCTCAACGACATGTATGCTGACGTGGTTGCTACGGTAGTCCTGGAGGTTCAATCCAACCCTAACGCCCAGAAATGTCAGTGAACAAAGTTTGTTACATTCTGGTGATCAGAAGAAACAACTCTCTGATGTTCGTTTGTTTGTTTCAGTTATTGAAGGAAAGCGAGAAACATTCGACATGGAGCTGTTCATCGAGAGGCTGGGCCTCATGCTCCAGTGAGTATGCTTCACACACCTTGGGACGTTTGTTTTATTCCACCTGCGGTGCCAGTTGGGTTGAGACTGACAAACAATGCAACAACCAGCAAGTTAGCCTGTCTGGCAGCTCCACCCATCTGGCACTGTACTGATAATGAAACAAACCAACCCTTTTGTGACAGCATCATGTTGAATAGTGTCCTTATGACAAGGGACAGAAAACTAAAGAAGGAAATGGATATTTTCAAATAAAAGGTAGTCAGTACTCTGTTCATGGCATCCTCTCTGCTGTGTTCCAGTGACATGTTTGGAGATGACTGTGTAAACTTCAAAGAGGGTAAGAAAGTGAGCGTGACAGTGGACGGAGTCACTGTGTTCATCGACCCAGAAACCAGGGTGAGTAAAACCTGAACAGCGTGAGAGCTCCTGTCAAAAGAGTTATGACTGTTTACAGTAGCAACGTTCACACAGGGAGGCATTGTGGACCTTTATCCCGTCCCTTTCTGTATAAATGCAAGTGAGGCAAAAAGGGGGTCTAAGTTTTTCAGCGGAGATGAGACTTACATCTGGATAAACCAGAGGTGGAAAAGCAGGATGGGTTTGTGAAATTTTGACAGTGTATCACGTATGCGCCTCACACCTGAAAGACTTAATAATACCTAGCAACTTTTAGCCGTTAACAGCTATTAGCCGCATATTGCTCATGAGGGATGGGCTAAGATTGCTCAGGAACGTTGCCAGAAGCTGGTGTCTGGCCCTGCATCACATTAGCAGCAGGTCATAGTAGCTTAAGGGTCTCTATAAAGTCCCGGAGACGCTAACCATTAAGGTTGGAACCATTCAGAGTCGTCAGGAAAAACAATTTTCTATCATTTTTGGCGGGAAAAACCTTAATATACTTAAAAACAGTTTTTGTGTGATTCTTCTTCTTTTTTAGTTTAGTTTTTTATTGAAAATAACTGATACAATCATTAATTTTTGACTGTGCTCACCTCCTCCTCCAGACGGTAGCATGCACAGAAGACGAGTCTGTGAGAGAGATGGTGGAGGTCGCCGTCAATCGTCTCTACGACGCCCTCAGCCCCACCTGTGATGTCACCAGTGGGGGGCGTTGTCCTCAGTGAGGTGACATTCACGGGGTTCTTCTGTTTGAACCAACAGTTTAAAACCTGATTCCAAGGGAATCATTAACAACCTTCTGCTGTTTTTCTAACTGATTTTTCTATAAAACAATTGTTGTCATGAAATAAATAAACGACTGTCCAATTAGATTCGTCCTGTGTCCGTCTATAAACTGATTAATTATCAATATATCTATTGACTGTTTCTTATGAACAATCTTTATTGACTCCCTCTTTACTGACTGTCTTTATCTATGTTCTTTACAGACTGTATTTACTGATTCTTTACTGACTGTATTTACTGATTCTTTACTGACTGTATTTACTGATTCTCTACAGACTGTATTTACTGATTCTTTACTGACTGTATTTACTGATTCTCTACTGACTGTATTTACTGATTCTCTACAGACTGTATTTACTGATTCT
>VRLP01005214.1:0-39274 GCA_009660295.1 Lophius piscatorius | reverse complement strand
GTTCTGAAATTCATTGGAATATTAACCTCGACCTTTGCTCCATCTAACTAAACTCCGTTGCTGTCCAAGTAATCCCCCCTCATGGAAACCGTGGTCCCAAATAGCAATGGCCTCTTCTTCAGAGGCTACAGCTTTCAAAAGCTATTGTAACAAGGCATGTCCCATTCCAAAGACTCCTTCTGAATATAAAGAATTGAGTAAGATCTACAGTGTTTCCCCTTTATTTTACCCACAGGTGTCCCAGGACCTTCCCTTCCTTCACCCCAGCGAGACCAGTGTGCTCACCCGACTCTCTAAGCTGGGCTCAGACTATATACGCTTTACTGAGTTCATAGAATTACACACTGGCCATGTGCATCAACAAGTGAGTCATGTTTCTAAAGTCCTTAACTTTGATTTTAAATTTGATCTTACAGATATTTAAAATGACAATTTTTACGAGTTGCCCCCTTTTAGCATCTGTTTCTTTTCACCAAGTTTATTTTACTTGTGATATTTTTTAAGTGTCTGTTGTAGGGCTGTGCAATATGACCAAACTCTCACACACAAATACAGATAATTTCATAACCTGTTAAGGATACACATCACAGTACAGCAGATTTTCTTTATATTTACTGAATGAATGCATAAAGAGGCCTTTTTGTTATTATATTTGAATTGTGTATTCGTCAGACAAATGTTACTCGTATATGTTTTTTCCTCTTTCTATTCAAAAACCTTATGCAGATTTTCAATACAGGCATTTTTGTAAAAAATCTAAGCCATGTGAAGTCCCTCTGCCTCTAAATAACCAACACTGGGTTGAAGTCACTCCTGGTATCGTCTTAATCAGCCAAGCAGTAGCTGTAACACATATATTTAGCGAATATATTCATTAATTCTAATCATGCTGATAGCCCAACATGGAAGTTATCATCTTTTAGTTTCTAAAATGATGGGGGCCCAAATTGTAAATTTCTAAAACTTTGGAGTGCTAAAAGGAATAGGGCTCTATTAGCCGTTTAAAAAAAAAAAAAAAGTTCTATCACTCCAATCTATTGTGAACAAAATGACCTCAAAAAAATGTGCTCTTTAGGAACATCACACAACCCAGCCCAATCAGACGACCCTTCATGGAATCTACCTACGGGCTTTCTGCACAGGCCTGGACTCCATTCTGCAGCCATACAGGCAGGCCCTACTGGACCTTGAACAGGAGGTAAAATGACAATGCAAAAATAAATAATTCTACGTTTGAGAGGATGCTCATGTAATCTGTACGTGTGTTCCAGTTCCTTGGAGATCCACATCTAACTATTTCCCATGTGAATTACAAGCTCGATCAGGTAAAGTGTTTGTGAATTTTGTTACTGAATTTCCCAATTTGGGATCGATAAAGTATGTCTGAGTCTAAGTCTAATCTTAATAGATTATCATGAGTCACAATGGAATGTTTCTTTTCAAATGAGCATGTATTTGTCTAACAGCATTTTCCCTTTCTAAAGTTCCAGTTGCTGTTTCCCTCTGTGATGGTGGTAGTAGACACTATAAAAACACAAAAGGTATGGTTTTGTTAATAAAGTAGTTCACCAGGAAATGTTCAGGTTGGAACACAGTGATGATGTTTTAAATTACACACAGTATACAGTGGTGATCTGGTAACACCTGGGTGACACAGCTGAAGGTCGTGAACTCTTTGTTGTTCGTCCTCCTTCAGATCCATGGATGCCAGATCCTTGAGACGGTGTATAAGCACAGTTGCGGGGGACTTCCTCCTGTACGCATGGCATTAGAAAAGTAAGTTGGCATTATTTGGGGAAGATTATAATAATAATATTAACAATAATAAGTTTTATTTATTGATTGCTTTTCCTAAATACTCAAAGTCGCTTTACAGATACGGAGTAAAATAATAAAAATCTTTAAAACAGGAATCTAGATCAGATAAAGAATAAAAATAAAGACACAGGTGTTTCAAATGACAACAGATGAAAAGTCACACACTGATTAATTACACATTTAAAGCAGGTCTGAACAGGTGGGTCTTAAGTTGTTATTTGAACATGGGGGGGGTCAGTGAAGGTTCTGATGTTTTTGGGTCGGGAGTTCCAGAGGAAAGGGGCGGAAAATGAGAAAGTTCTGTCACCCCAGGTCCGACTGCTTGGTCCTGAGTGGAGTAGAGAGGAGGTTGGCATCAGCGGAGGGGAGGCGGCGGGATTGATTGTGAGGGTGGAGGAGGTCCGTGAGGTAGGAGGGTGCCTGGTAATGGAGGGCTATGTGGGTTAGGAGAAGGAGTTTGGACTGGATGCGTTGTGTAATGGGGAGCCAGTGGAGGCTCTGGAGGACAGGGTTGGATTTGGTCCCGGAAGTCAGTGTAGTTGAGGAGACGGGCAGAAGAGTTCTGGTAGTCCATTCGGAATGAGACAAAGGCGTAGATGAGTGTCGCTGCAGCAGTGAAGGAGAGCGATGGACGCAGCCGGGAAATGTTCCTAAAATGAAAAAAGGCAGGTCTACTGATTTGGTTGATGTACTGTTCCAAGGAGAGGTTACTGTCAAAGATGAATCCAAAGTTGCAGACGTGAGGGCAGGGAGTCAGGATGGAGTAGCCAATGTTGAGGGAGAAGTTATGACTGCTTCTGGTGACGGATCTAGGACCAATAGTTATCATATCAGACTTCACAGTTGAGTATTAGAAAGTTGGTTTGCGTCCATGATTATATTTCAGTGAGGCAGTTTGTCAGGGTGGAGTGAGCTGAAATGGTGATGGAGTTACTTATTATGAAGAAATTTGTCAACCAAAAATGAAAATTTGGTCTTTTAGAAATGTTATGAGAGTTAGTTCTTCCAAATCGGAGTCCTTGGATCTCTGCGAGGAAATAGATGATTGTCCCCTCGGGGGTGGGGAGAGTTTCTGCCTCAAGCAAAAGGGTTTAAGCATCTTGGTGTCTTGTTCTCGAGTTATGGGAATGGACCGCAGAATGGACAGGAAGTTTGGTGTGTGATCAGCAGTAATGCTGATGTTGGATCGGTCTGTTGTGGAGAGTCAGTTTCTTTCAATTCCATGAGAATATCATCCTACATTTCATTATTTAACTCGCTGGCTGCTGTTTTGGAAATGTACGTTTTACCTGGTGGTTAGTACTGTAGTTCAAGAAGCTTTTATTTGTCTCCATGCAGTAGTACATATTTAAACTTGTTCTCTACATAGGATCAACTCATGAGGAGTAGTGGGAAACCCTGTAGGGCTCGGGAAGCAAATTGGGGTTCAGTGTCCTCCAACTTGAAGACTGCAGTGGACGGGGATTGAGCCACCTACCTTCTGATTTCTGGTCCATCCCCTGAGCCACAGCAGCCTCACTCAGATAAAAAAATGCACAAATGTTTTCTTGTGTCTTGGTTTTAATACACTCCACAGGATTCTTGCGGTGTGCCATGGTGTGATGTACAAGCAGCTAGCAGCTTGGATGCTGCACGGATTGCTGCTGGACCAAAGCGAGGAGTTTTTCGTGAAGCAGGGACCCAGCGCTGGTGGAGCTGCTGCCAACCAGGAGGAAGACGAGGAGGACTTGGGCCTTGGGGGTTTGAGCGGTAAACAACTCAGAGAACTACAGGATCTGGTGAGAGCTAACGTCAGACACAAGGGCCCACACCTTTTACCAGACAGCAGTTCTGTACAGGATTCTTTCTTATCATGTCCTGCTGTGTTTTGGTGCAGCGGCTTATCGAGGAGGAGAACATGTTGGCTCCGTCCCTGCAGCAGTTCTCCCTGCGGACCGAGATGCTGCCCTCTTACATTCCCATCAGAGTTGCGGAGAAGATCCTCTTTGTAGGAGAATCCGTGCAGATGTTTGAAAACCACAACCAAAGTCCATCCAGAGCTGGTAGTCTTTATTTTCATGAGGAAGTCAGATCTTGTGCTACTGAAGCCTAGGCCTCTGACAGTAATGAAGTTTCCAACTTGTACATATCCTATCGACGTGTTGGTGTTATAGATGTTAAAAACATGGTATCATACCCGACTGTCCATAAATTAACACCTCAGTGAGATAAATAAGCATCCCGACTATGGTTTTACCAACTGTTGAGCACATTTTTTTTTACAATTTGATATATTTAAATTTGACTTATTTAGAATATTTGCGTATATTTCACACATTCTGATTCTATATCTTAATTATTTTAATTAAGAATACAATTTTCTTTCATCTTTGAAGGGGCATGTTTGCATTATTATTATGTTATAATATCAGTCACATAAAAAATATGGTTTATTACAGTAATTTCTGGGATGACTTGGTTCAAACTAAAGAGAGAAGTCTTAGTCTTTTCTGGTTATTTTTTTTTGCGCAGACAGTTTAAGAACAGATTATTTTGTTGATATTTAGGCTCCATTCTGAAGCACCAGGAGGATATTTTTGCTGCTGAACTGCACAGACTCAAACAGCAAGCTCTTTTCAGCCTGGTGGATTTTGAAAATTTGATTGATCACATCAGGAGCACGGTGGCAGAGGTGAGCTCATGCACACAAGATTTTCATTCTTTCTGCTTAACAAAATTCTAGGTAAGTTAAATAGTTGCAATCGGTCTGTCTCGCAGCATCTGTGGACGTTGATGGTGGAAGAGTCTGATTTGCTCGAACAGCTCAAGGTCTGTATTTATCACTCATTAGTTGAAATGTCATTAAGACCTGAATGAAAACTGTTAATATTTTCCTCTAGATTATTAAGGACTTCTACCTGCTGGGACGCGGTGAACTCTACCAGGCATTTATTGACCTCGCTCAGCACATGCTGAAGACGCCTCCAACAGCAGTCACCGAGCATGGTAAGTTTATATTCAACTTAAATGATTAATGAGCATCGCTAGGATCAATGAGGCAGCTTTTTTTCTCTTTGTTGTTCAGCAGTTAGAGAATATCTTTTCATTCCCAACCGGCATCCGCCACAGGGTCAATTTCTGGCTAGAATTCAACAATGTATGGATCAGAAGAGTCTGGTTCATAAAGACAGAGGAGAATGGTCTTTTACAGTTTTTGAGCGGTTAGAAGGAGATCAAAATATAAAGAGTAATTGGTTGAAATAAACCATTTCCAAATCTCAATTTGATTTATGAAATAATTTCTATTTATAATGTGTGGGAAAAAATCCATAATGGAAATTCAGATTATGCTTCAACAGTGAAAAAGTTCAAAATAAGAAAAGGTGCTTTGGATGTAAAAATGATCACATAAAGACATCCAGCACCTCCAACAGATGTTCCACTGGTTTGAGAACATCTCAACAGCAAGGCCGTGTGGACGGCCTCGCTCAAGCTTATCCTCTGCTCTCCACATTTTTGTGATGTGGAGAGCAGAGGATAAGAGTTGGCTATCCTCCATTTGAAACGGGATCTCCTATCAATTTATTGTCTTTCAATGGAATTTTTTTTTCATGCTGATCCGTTTGGCTGAAGCCTGAAAAATTATTAATGAAGGGAGGGCACTCTCCTGAACCAATCAACAATCACAATACAATATTGACTCATTGGTTCAATGAGAATTTAAACATTTCCTCTTCAATTGCCTACCGCTGTAGGTCAGTTAGTTGAGTGTGACGTTCTGGTGGTAAAGAAGAGATTCATCAGCAAGCAAACTTTTATTGCCTTGAAGATGATGTGTTTGAAGCAGGAGAAAAATGTAAACGTACGGATATGACTAACTTAAACAAATTTGCTCAGAGTATCTCCACAACTGCAGGTCTTATGGGTGTTCAAGGCCTGAAGTGGCTTTAGTACCACTAAAAAAACTCAGTTTCCTTTGACTAAAATAAGACCAGGAAGACTTTTAGTCGACTAAAACTAAAAGACATGACAAAGTGACTACAGAAGATACAAACTAATGAGGACATTTGACACAGGACTAAGACTAATTGATAGAATCTCTGACAGAACAAATACTACATTCTAGTCTAGACAGTTAATTCTTCAGTGATGTTTTTCATGAGTGGAAGTGTATGTCTGTTAATGTCGCGTCTTCGCTGCTCCTCAGATGTGAACGTGGCGTTTCAGCAGGCTGCTCATAAGGTGCTCCTGGACGACGACAACCTTCTGCCTCTGCTGCACCTCACCGTAGACTACCAGGGCAAAGACGGCAAAGGTGGGCTGCAGACCACGGCCGACTCCGTGCAGGGCAGCGCTTCATGACACAAAATGTTAAAACATGATGAGCTGGTCTAATTCTCTCATTTAACAGCAATCACCATTTGATGAAAGAGACCTTTGTTGACCGAGTCATTAGGACTGCCCTTGGATTGAGAAACGACGTATTTACATGTTGTGTGACAGCATAACGTAAAGCATTCAAGGCTAAATCTGCATTTTGATAAGAGGCCACAGGGATTCCCTATCTCACGCATGAAAATACCCTAAATGACATATTTTCAAATCAATTTTCCATCTCAAAGCTTTTAGGGACGTAAGCCCCTTCTACACAGCATTATGCACCTTTTCTCCGCCTCTGTGTTCCCCGTGACGGAGGTGATACTGCTGTATGATTTGATTGGAGTCATTTCATCTTTGTTTTTAGTTGTTTATTCACAGAGGTTGAGCCATTTGATTTGAATAGACATACTTCTGTTTATTATTTCTCCAAAGTGCTTTAATATCGACTTTCAGCCCCTGGAAAAGATTGAGACGTCAATCGTGATCGATGGGTATTAGACCGTTGGTCTACAATGATGACAAACGAAGCAAACCAAAAATGTGTTGTTCTTCAAACAAAACACTTTTGAAATCTTATCTCAACCTCAGGGAAAATCTGGTGGCTATTGACAGTAGTGGAGATTATCATCTACCCATGTATTTTCACACCTCGTTCTCCAAGTACGATCAGTTTGTAATAAAAGCTTGAGATCAGTCATTAGAGAATCAAACTGCAGCCTTAAGGCCTTCGGCTGGCCACCAACTCCATCCTGATTCACAAGCTTTTTATTTCTGCTATGTGACAGAAACAAGCTCAAGAGATGGAGCCACGCCTCCACAGGACACTTCCCCTCGGGAGGTCCCTCCCACAGGTTGGGCAGCACTCGGGCTCACTTACAAGGTCCAGTGGCCGCTTCACATCCTCTTCAGTCCTGCTGTCCTGGAGAAGTGCGTGTTCATTGGCTCCTTATTGAAACATTGTCAAATTGTTTGGTGCAGGCCTTCATCCTGTTGATTCTTCTTCTTCTTCTTTCGTCAGGTACAACATAGTGTTCCGGTACCTGCTGAGTGTGCGGCGGGTCCAGTCGCAGCTGCAGCACTGCTGGGCTCTACAGATGCAGAGGAAACACCTCAAGTCCAGCCAGACGGACGCCATAAAGTGGAGGCTCCGCAATCACATGGCGTTCTTGATTGACAACCTGCAGTACTACTTGCAGGTAATAAAGCCGTGCAAGAGATGTATAGACCACACAGGAAGTGGTATTTATGAAACATCGGCACCATTACATTAATAGAGCTCCATGAAAAAAACGTCCCTGGGGAGTTTTGTATTCGACTCCCCTCATCAACAGGAGAAGAATCTTCTAAAAGTTCAACTATCTCCATTTACAAAAGATTTAAGTCACATGTAAATCATCTGTTTTTTTTGTTATGCACACAAGAAAAAGTTTAACCTTTAATTGTGAATAAAAACTGAATAATGAATGCCATTTTAATTTGACATATGCATCCGCCTACGAACCCAACGACTGGAGCAGAGCGTTAGTCAGAGTTGTTTCCCTGTCGTCGGTCTCTAGGTAGATGTGCTGGAGTCTCAGTTCTCTCAGCTGCTCCTGGTGATCAACTCCACAAGAGACTTTGAGAGCATCAGACTGGCCCACGACCACTTCTTAAGTAACTTGCTCGCTCAGTCTTTCATCCTCCTTAAGCCGGTAAACATCACTCAGCCAAATGATACCAGGTTTCTCAAATTCATCAATGTTTCAGAGCCCTTAATGTTTCTGTCGTCAGGTATTCCACTGCCTGAATGAGATCCTGGAGCTGTGTCTCAACTTCTGCTCACTGGTCAGTCAGAGTGTGATGTCACTGGACGAGAGGGGAACTGCTCAGCTGGATATCCTGGTGAAGGTAGAGTCCCTTATCTCTTATTGGTCTCAAGTTCTATGACTTCTTGATTTCTTTTGTAATACGATGAAATTTCAGGGCTTCAGACGCCAGTCCTCCTTGTTGTTTAAAATCCTTTCGAGCGTGAGGAACCATCAGATAAACTCTGACCTGGCTCAGCTGCTGTTGCGACTGGACTACAACAAATACTACACGCAGGCTGGAGGCACCCTGGGCAGGTAGGACACAGAAGACAACCATACACACTCATTTCATCTCATCTTAAACATTACTGCACTGAGCTTCTGTAACCGCTACGTGTTGTTGGATCAAATGTTCCAACAGTCTTGTGTGCGGCTGCAATGGTATGAGATGTTAATGGTATGATGACCATCTCATGAAGTATCACAGCAATCGCCTATATGGTAAACTTGTATTATTATTCTTCCTAATTTTACAGAGTTGCACCAGCATAAGTGCCATTAAATTACTTTACTGGAGCTAAGTACTTCTGGGGATTGTGGCGCAAATTTATACACAGAACAAAAGGAGTGAAATCAATCCAATATAGTTTTAACTATTAAAACCATATGGTGGAATGAATGAAAGTTTGAACTTGTTTTCCCCACTTAAGTCTTGTAATGATATTAAGTATCCGACTACATGGAGGGGTTCTTTCAGAGACATAAGAGCGTCAGTTTACCTCAGGAACTGTAGTTTCAGTTAAGTATGTCTGAATTCGTGCTTCCATTAGTGCACTATTATGCAGCATACAAGTAAATATGTGTTTATACTTGTGCATTCATTTCTACAGTGTTATTTTGTCTCAAATCAGACACGGTGCACTTACTGTAAATGATGTCTGCGACATTTGACCAGCTTTTTCAGTTGACTAAAAAAATTAAGTTTAATGTGTTTGACATTTGGTGGGAAATGATAAGGACTTTTTCACTGCGCTATTCTCCACCCTTACCGTTGCCTTGACGGCATTTAACAAGCTTGAAGAGTTTTATTAGCCTCATTCCGACCAATGAAGGTCAACATTTGGCCCGGTGTCAGTCTGCCTTTTGGGTGGTACCCTTAAGGCAGTCTGACAGCAGCATAGGCTTAGTTCTTTCTTTTTTATGGGATGGAGAGCAGTGATATGTCTCATCTCTCTCTGTTGCATGTTTTTGGCACGAGGCACAGTAACAGGGTGTTACAGAGAAGAGTGGAAATAAATAAAAGTTAATAAAACTGATTCAAATGTGTATTATAACCGTGAAACCGCTTCAACGTCATTACTCTTGAGAAACGATTTAAAAGGGTTCAATGTGCTGTAAATAGTTCAAAAATATAATTTTCTTCCTTTTCAGTGTTTAAGGAGCAGAAAGGATTGAAGATGTGTCCACCTCTGCCAAACTCTCCAACTAAAGAGAAGGAACCTCAGCATTTACGGAGATGCTCTTAATACGAGTGTGGTGATGTCATGTGGCTTTTCAAACACCAGAAGGATCCAACATGTCTCCCTGTAGAGTTGCCATCCAGACAATCTCCTTGGGATGGGATTCTGTTTATTACTGAAAAACTGACTTTAAAAAAATCACAGCAGCAAATTTTTTTTTTTTTGCAACAATACATGACTGAAGAGATTTCTGTGAAAGTGATTCAGCAATCATTTAAAATAAAACAAAAGAAGCCTCCTGTGAAAAGTTTCATATTTACTGTACGGACCTTTAGCCCCTCCAAGACTGAAGTCAACACCTCAGCACACTCCCCTAATGTCTGGACGGACGAGCATCATAGAATGGAGTTGTTTTATTGGGCTGAACCGATCTTCTGTCCTCGTATAAAGTGTAAATACTAACATGTAAGCAGCATCTTCTTTTTAGAGAAAATAAACAAGCTAAAATGAAACAAGGGTCACGGTTTATTATCCATAAAAACAGACAGGTTGAATGTATGTACAGCAGAGGCATGCAACGGAAATAACGCTCAACATTTAGTACGGTCGAAGGCATTTTTGCACATGAGGCGTCAGATTACGAGTCGTAGTTGTGGCGATACTGAGGTTTGCTATGGAAACCCAGGCACTCCCCATGGATGACGCTCTGGATGAGCCATTCGGGAGACACCAGCGGGACTTCCTGTGAGGTCACGTTTTTCTCTACCAGTGTTGGACAGGCATGGTCTGTCACCACAACGTCATACTTGTCAGCAGGAATGTCTGCAGATAGAGGAAAGGACAAAAAGTTCCAGCACAAGTATTCTTTTTTTTTTATTGAAGTGCAGCTCATTTGGTCTTGATGTCATCGTTTCATGTGTGGTGACAGTCTGTACCTGAACTTTCCTTGTCTGCCTGGAACTGTCTCACAGAGGAACCTCCACCCATGTTGATCAGCTGCGCCCAGAGCTCTGCTGGCTTCTCAAACACCAGAAGGACCCGAAGCGCTTTGAATGGGCTGCAGCGGGGATGCCTGATTAGACAAAAAACAAAAAACATTACCAGTAAGTCCAGTTGCATTTGACTCCAACAACCGCAGGTGGGGGTGGTTTTCCTGAATAACTATATATAGACATTTTTAGGTGATTTTTAAACAAAACAACCTTTAATTCCCCCATGTGAGAGTGAGGAGGGATCACAAACTAAGAAATACAGGTTTAACATCATATTACTAACACCATCAAACAAAACAATCAATGAATTTGCTCAAAAAGTCTTTGATAATTACTGCATCAAATTTGATAGAAATACCAAAAAGTTCATGTCATTTTACAGTTTTTGTTGGATAGGACCAGGAAGACATTCCGTTTGGCACAGTTGGATGGCCAATGTACCAAAATTGATTTAGACCATGTAGAGAGGGGTAGGTTGCAGGAACCACCTATATCCATGATTAGGGGAGAGAGTTTATGCACACACTACCATCTTTGGCAGTGAAAAAAATCTGCCAAGGCTCACTAAAAGAAAGAGAAGAAAAACCAAGGAGAAGCTAGAGCTTCGTCTTACCATTCTACCATGGCCTCATCCTGCCCTATGCCGGCTGGCAGCAGGTAGTTCCTGTAGTTGAGCAGCTTGTTGTCCTTGCAGCAGTCTCGCACCCAGATGTGCGACACACATGGCACACCGCTGGCCAGACACAGCAGGTATTTCCTGTTACGGCAGTGCTGGTCGGCAATCAGCAGACTCTGATAGGCCGCCTTACACTGAGGAGGAACCACAGAGAGGAAAATCATGGAGGGAAGAATTTGTCCAAACGTGACAGATTCCTGCACTGGAGCTTCAGTGGTGGTGATATACACAGATATCACCACCACTGAAGCTCATCACAATGTTACTCCAAGTCTATCACACCTCTGGGATATAAACCTGTTCAGTCAAGAAGCAATAATGATTGTGAATCAATTTCACCGGCTCTTGTGCAAATGATACAGACAACAGGTGGAAAGGAGGGGCAATAAGCGAGACAACCCCTATTAAGGAACGGTTTTGCAGATGGTGGCTACAGAACATTTCCCTCTCCTCATCATTTCTGGCAGATTCTTGGCTAGTTTACATAGGAGAGCAAAAACCCAGCAGCAGGACCGCTACCTGCTCCTTTGTACAAGGAGAATCAGGAGGAGCGTAATGTAGTTAAACCAACTCCCATCTATTTATTCTGGGTTTTAGTCTTAAGTCTGTATTACAATATCTTACTGTCAGTCATCACAAATATTTAAATGGAATGTGTGTAAAACTGAAATAAAAACATTCTGATGCAAGTTATTTAAAGGATTAATGGTTTACAGTGTACTGTATGTATTATCTAATAAATCAGCCTTAACATTAAAAACGTTCACCAATATTGTAGGGGTTCAGGTCTTTCTTTCACTGCCAGAACACTTGTAATTTTAATCTAGTTTTTTACAACAGCATAAAAGGAAGAAAACACAGTAACCAAGTATTTTTACACGAACGTTGCGTAACTCAAATGTTGGCGAGAGTGCTCTGGAGTGATCGTACATTCTGTTCTTACTCAAGAACAAACCCCAAAAAAGAAAACATTGGTGAATGACTTCTTAAAACCCCAACTGTAAGTGGGGTTTTAAGAAGTCATTTCTTAATCCCTAATCTTAGATTCTTTTCATGGGTGCGTCGGTGTGCGTACACTCACCTGCTCCTCGTTGAAGTCTGGCAGGATGAAGCCTCCTCCTGCCTGCAGCTGGGACTCTGTGTAAGACTTATTATACGGACCCGTCGCCACCAACTCTGTGGAAACGCAAAGAATTATCTATCCACAGTCCCTGAAAAAGAAACTAGATCATCTTGTTGATCGTCCGACTCACCCTCTTCTTCATCGTTGGAGAGTCTGTTGCTCAATCGGTCGCAATCAGATGAGGCGGTCAACATGAAGGCGAAGCCCATGAAGAGAGACGCGTTCTGGGGCAGCGGGCCATGGGTCTCCTCGACATCGGCGGACTGACCGGGGAGATCTGTGCCACTGCCGGAGGTGTTGCACACACCGACCTGCTGAGCTGAAGACAGAAATAACCATCATACATATATAAACTTCTATTTTCATTCATGCATTTCTGCACGGCGGCATAAAACTGGAAACTTAGCGAGATTTGTTTCTGTAATTATTCAGGTGTTAAAATAATTTCCAAAGCAAACACACCGGTGACTTCAGAGAAATACACACTTCACCTTCCCTCCACCCGTGAACCAACACCGCCATAATACGAGGGAGAGAGTTATTTATTACCAAAATGGTCTCGGCGGCAGAGTTTGGACCTCACGAAGGTCGACGTGTCGCAGTTTCGTCCAGTTACATCCCAATACAGGAATTATTGTCTCAGAAAAACAATCACTTCATCAATTTGGTTGTCGTTTTAATTAAATCAGAAAACAGGATTTAAAAGGTTGCACCATGGCGTACAGTGTAAACAAGTGAAAACAGCAGCTTCTAAAAACCTTCCTTAAGTCCATAAAAGCAGGGATCAACCAGTGTGTTCATTTCAGGGCCGTTAAAACATCTATTTGGAAATCATATGCATGAATACACGATAATTTCCATTGCACTGTATCCTACTTAATACTTCTATTCCACACCTTTTCACCGATTGCTGTAGTTAAAAGTTACTTTTCAGATTAAAATTCTTCAATTTCTTCCTGCCCAGTGAAAACCATATATGTTCAAATACGCTGAGTTTAATCGTTTGTGATAAACTGAATGATTAAGTGTATCTTTACGGGCTGAGAAAATTCAGCTTCTTCTTAAAAAAACGAATTAACTAACAGAACTAAATAAGTAAACTTGATATCAACCATTTTGGATTATCTTAAATGCTGAAAACAGACCGGTCTGATGAAAAGATGACTTTTTAGAGATACGTGGTTCTCTCAGGACAGAGGTGATATAAATAGGATTTCACAATCTTGTGGATTAAACTACGTAACAGCAGATAAAGTAATTAGATGGTCTCAACTTTGAATAGCCTCGGCTGTGACAGACATGGGACTAAACATTAGTGCAGCAGTAATAATAACCCAAAAGCAATGAGAAGAACCACTTAAGTGAACAACTCGTACTTTCACTTTGAAACTCTAGGTACGTTTTATGTTATCAGCTTTTTATGCTCCAAATATGTTTTGTGGTTAAGAAAACTTCACCTACTTTTCTATTTGCATTTTGAGCTACATTACCATTTCCTGTGTTTTTGGGCTTTTTACTCCGTATTTAATTACTAGGCAGATTCAGATCATTTAGTTCATCGATAAAAAATTATTCAGGTGATCAATAAAAGGTGACTATGGGCCCATGAACGGTTGATCCCCACAAAAAAACATGCATTCTGACACAGACACTGATTAAAAACTTAAATGTTACATAAAAGTCCGTCCGCAGATAATTCCTCAAGTTTAAAATCTAAATTGTGTAAGTACAAACTTCATCTAGAACTTCATTTAAGTCAAGTAAAATTATGATTCAATAAAAGTCATTGAAGAGAATCCTTGGCGAGTGGGTCTCCGTACCGGCTCTGGGGCCTGGGCCCCTGCGGCCCCTCTTGGACGGCGTCCTCTCGTTCTCAGAGGACATCAGCTTCCTCTTGCTGGAGGTGCCGGGGGTTCGGGGGCTGCTGGAGGAGTTGCGGTTGGGAGTGTTCTCAGCGCCGGGGGCTCCTCTGCGCCTTCTCTTTCCCTCCACCAGGTTATCTAAGAGGGATATAAACTCTGGTTTGAATTATGGATCCAGAAGTGTAACGGCACTGAACACGTACGACGACCAGCTGCAACGCTCTTACCCAGACTGATGTCAGAGGCCTTGGCTAGGGGAATGGAGGGCTCGTAGGGTCCGAGGCTGTGCTGCTCCCTCAGCTTGTTGCCCTGCTCCAGAGACAGAATGATGGCGCTCCTGTTGTGCCACAGCCGCTGGCCGTCCTTCTCCACGCTGTAGAACAACTCCTGCCCCTCCGTCTTATGGCCCCTAATGACCCCTGAAGCACACGAGACAGAGGATGCTCCTGTGACTGGATGCTCCTGCTTTGAGACTAAATAGTAGGTCTGCCAGACTCACTGATCCTTTATCTGACTGAGGTTTGTGACAGTAATCATATCTGGTTCTGACCAGGACTCTGAATAATAAATACAATAACAGAGATGTGGATTGTTGCTGAAGATGAAGGAGAAATTGTAATTAAGAGAATTCACTCGCACTAGGGCCGGGTGATTAATGACATATACAAATTAATTTCTGCAGTACAATTCTGCAGCATTTCAGTTCGTAACACTAGAAAAGGCACTCAGAGAGCAAAAACTTCCGCCAAGGCACAACAGCACCCGAGGTTTAAGAAATAAATACATGCAGATTTCTCCATTAATGTCTGAGTTATTGCCAGCAACCAAGTCTACCGACAACTCCAACAACCTCTGTGCATCTCTTAAAAACTCTGTAGCCAGTTGTCTGTAGCGCCTTCCACTTCAGCGTCTCTGTTCGGCGTACTGAACCCCCAGCTCCAACCCCAAAGAAACATCGAAGGAATCAAAAGAACAAAGGTATCAATATTACACAAAGTTTCGAGAGAGAGCCTCGCTGCATTCTGAGGTCGCTACTCGACTCATTTTATTTTAAATGTTGCGAAACACATAAAATCACCAAAATGTAGTCATCTCTAGGATCTGCCAAAACCTACCGCTGCAAAAAAGTTCCTAAAATTTCTTAATGCCATATGATATGAACTGAATGGTAAAGTAATGGAATTGTGATCTTAACTATAAGGAAAAAACAAAACAACCAAGTTGTCATTTTTGCCAGAATTGCCCACCCCCAACTCATGCCGTACAAATCTGTGCACACACTTTAGTCAACCTTGAACTATTCATTCCAAGAGCTCCCCTCAAGCCAACAGACTGAACATTAACCTTTTTTACATTTTGTAACAGATTCCAACCCTTCTCTCACCTATGCTGAAGTACTCGTCCTCCAGCAGGGCGGTGACCTCCGTATCCAGAGGAATAGGATCACACAGCAGGATATCCTTCCCTGCAACCTCGCACTCATAGCCGTCATCGAACCGCAGACGGAACCTGCCTTCGCCGGCGTCTCTGACGATGCGGCCTGAGTAGAAGTAGCCGTTGGACGTCCACTTTGCTACTACCCGCAATCCCACGAAGCTGCTCCCAGCCAAGCTCGCATCCTCCGATGACCTGAGGGACTCAGAGTGGCCGGGGAACTTGGCGTCTGAGGGGTGGAGGGGGAGGCGTGGGGGGAGCATGCGGGTGAAGGGCTCGTCGTCAGAGGAGGACTGAGGCTGGCCGTGAGGAGTAAGCCGCTGCAGTGAACTAGCGCCACCTCTACTTAGAGAGAGAGAAACAGAAAGGTTAACAGATGCGGATTTAAAGGGTTTCTGTTCCACGGCGCCACTGATCAAACCCCAGGATATGTGTCTGATAGTGAAATGAAAACAATCCCTTTTGCCAAAATGAATGAAGTCCAGTTCGAGAAAATTTCCTCAGGCAAAGGTCCCGAGGATCAATAAGGTCTTACTCGTGTATTGATTAAATAACATGTATCTTGAGGCAGACTAGTAGTTGTATGTTTGTATGTAGAAAAAAACTGACTGTCAAATCAAACTACCCGGGGGAAGAATGTTGGGAGGACTCTGTTTACTTGTGAGTAAAAGGTTTTCTCATTTTAGGGCACACTAAATCTACTTTACCCTGAGTCAATCATTTTCTCCAACCTTGTCCCTGCCTCTCTTCTCTTGCTCAGTGGAATCATGTGTCATTATTTGCAACACATACATTGGTCTGAGTTTTGGGGACACTTAAATCAACAAAGTGATGTTAAAAAATCTGCGCCAGTTCAAATAGTTTACTGTAAAGGCAAAAAAAATGCATCACCGGTAGAAATAGGAACGCTTCACAAAATTTGATAATAGGAAAGAATCAAACGGGTCTGGGCCGCGGTCCACCACTCCATAATCTAGGTTCTAGAGTATTGGCTAGACACATTGGAGGAGGAAACCCCTAGGACATAGCAAAATTTACGAGAAAAAAGGGGAACAGGACTTTCTGATTGTCTGACAAACAAACAAACAAATGTATAGAGAGTTAAACATTAGTTAAAGCTCTGAGGGAGATTAGTTTGAAGTTCAGTAGTGAAAGGAAAAGTGAAGTGTTATTAGCGTGAGTGTGAGCTCATGCAGTTTAACTGTGTTTGCTGCCTGGTCCGTGGTCTCAGAGCCTCAGAGAGGACTCACCTGGACAGCAAGGAGCGGGACGGGGGTCGACCCCTTCTCGCCCTTCCTCTGGGGCTCAGTGGAACGAAGGCCTTGGACGCCAAGGTATCGTAGCCTCTGTCCATTGTGACCACTGACCCCGCTCTGTGACCCCTTTGACCCCTCTGTTGATGCCCGCCTCCCCTCCTTGGACTGCGGACACACAGAGGGGACGAATGGAGCCGATCAGGTTGCACAGGCACTGATTTACTCATGTGTTTAGACTCATGCCGGTGGACAACCTGCACCCAGTACAGGCAGGGGTCAGTGAGTCATCAGTGAGTCACAGAGAGTGAGGTTTTAGAAAGTCAAGGAAGGTAAACAGCATGCAACTAGTGCAGACAGATAAGGAGAAAGAACGATTGCCACACTGAAGAGAAAGCCACACAAAGTCGAAGGGCGATACCTGATGGATTTGCCCCCTCGGCTGGGCGGCATGATGAACTCAGGTCTGGTGAGGCCGGTGCTGCTGCTGGTTCCTCCAGAGCTCTGGTGCAGGCTGGAAGCCTTAGACGACAGGGAGCTAATGTCACCCAGGTCACCAGATGTCAGGGAGCTGCTGCCTGTGCGGCACGGAGAGATGTCACTGTCCAACACCTGGCTGTCCACCACTGGCTCCTCGCTCTCCTGGTAACATCGATGATTTAAAGACAGATTTTACGACGAGCCATGTCCCATTAACATCATCACGTCAATAAACCATTTCCTCCCGTAACTTTTCGTATGTGCTTTTAATGTTTAATCCATGTTGGGTTATTTTTCATCAGTTCTTTTTTTAATACCTGAATTTGACTCCTGTTTTAACCTTTGAGCGTACCTTTAAAGTACCTTTGAGCACGCATGAAAAGCACTCTATGAAAACAATCTAGTATTGTTATTATTATTAAGATGAAATTACAGAAGAGATGAGGAAGGTTATTGAACTCCATAAGTCTGTGGAGGGTCCCAAAGCCCTCCAAAGTCTGGACCTGGATCTCATTGAGATGCTGTGGTGGAGCTTGAGGAGATCAGTTCTTGCTAGAAGACCCTGCAGTGTGGCAGCACTAAAGAGGCTCTGCGAAGCGGAGGGCGCCAAAAATCCACCACAATGACGTCAGAGGCTGATAAAAGCAGGGATTGTTTACAGTTGATGCTGCTGGAGTGAAAACCTTTTCCAATAGTGATTAAAGAAGCGGATAAACTTTTTGCCGCATCCAAATTAAATTTGGTATCCCACTTAAAACTTGTATTTTGAGTTTACTCAGGTTTTTTTATGTTAAATTAAATTTTAATGTCAGACAGTTTATTACAAATACACGTATCTGTACTATAGCACATATGTAGAATGCGTTTGTTACCTCGGAGACTTTGCGGTCCACCTCCTTCCCGTCCTCATAATACACATCTGTGATTATTCGAGTGACGGTTGTCCGCACTTCCTGGATAGTGCGCACGTGTCTGCGGTGGGCGGGGCCTCTAGCTCTTCTAGAGGATGATGACTCTTGTCCACCCTATAAGTCAGAACACAGAAATGTGAGTATGAACAAATAAGAACATTGTTTCCGTCACCATTTGCGTCACACTCTGTGTGCGCTGAAACAGGTGCGCTGATGGAGTTGATCCAAGCACAAATACCAACATGGCCATTCTGTAGAAACCTCCCAACTCCATGCTGGCACTTACTCAGCAGCATTATGTAGCTTTGTAGTTTGTCTCAGTTTATGAGCCTCCATTACAAGCAGACTTATGGAACCAGCACTTATCAAGTGGAGGTGGAGAGAGCTAGCAGTATGCTAGCAGTTGGCCTGACATGGTTGATTAGTTTCACCCATAAGCTGGACATGCTCATACATTCCATCTAAAACTGTATAAATAAATCGTCCGCGATGTGATGCTTACGACTTGAGTGCTCACACTGTAGGTGTAAAATAAATAAATGAAATAGCCCATCAACCCCTGCAGTCCGTTCTCGCTTAAGACAATTGTCAAGTGTTGATCAACATACCATAAAACTAATTCTTACAAGCTCACCCTCATTCACATTGTGAGTCCTTGGCGGCGTGGCGTGGTCACTGACCTTGTTGGATAGACTGGACGTGATGATGTGGTCAAAGGTGGGCTGGGAGACCTTATGTCTGGCATCTGCTCTGACTGGGGTTGCTGGTCCTGGAGCTCCCAGTGGTCCTTGCCTATCTTCAGAACGCTCACCGGGGGCAGGAGGACCCTTAGGGGTTGCCGGCGACGCTGCCGATGCTTCCTGTTGTGAAGGCTCTGATTGGCTGTTAGGGAGGCTGTTGCATCCCAGCGATGATGCCTGGGAATTCTTCAGTGGTGAGGCGAACAGCTCCCCTCTGCAAAGAGTTAAAAAATGTCATGATGTAAATAATGGATCCCCCCCACACTCCTCTCATCTGGCACCATCATGAGGCTTTTTTGTAAAAATTTCGATATATTGTTTAGAGTGACATTTAAAAAAGTACAGTTCTGTAAACTATTTCGTGCCAAAGGATAAAAAGAGAAGATTCAGCAGAAGGAGACATTTTGAAAGTGGCCTCACTTTGTCTCTCCTCGTACAAATCATTATCAAACTAAAGTGGCCAGTGAAATGAAAAATATGATAAAAATAATAAGTAAGAAATTAAAAGGACCTTTTTTCTTGTTGGGTTTAGGTCATGGCAAGAGGCTTTTGATGTGACATATTGCCACGCTATTCCTGACCCCATATCAGATCACAATGGTCCCCACTTCTGAAGATTGGAGTGATTTTCGGTCCTCCGATTTTATTCTATTCAATTTCATTAAAGTAAATTCAAATTAAACAACTGGAAGCATCCCACCAGGGGAAATTCATCTTGAGCAGCTTATACAAAAATCACTCGTATATATAAAAAAAAACCCCAAAAAACATCACACCAAGGAGATAATGAAATAATGATAGAGAAGATAAATAGAAAGAAAGGTAGATAATGTAAAGGGCCCTTCCTTACACAACTGTTCTGGAAGTAAGTGAAATTTGCAGATAAGGGCAATAACTTCTGTGAGAATAGTTTTACGACAGTAAATTTCAAATTCATCACGTTTTGCAGGGGCTGATAAGTAGATCCTACTCACACACACACACACACCTACACACAATCCCTACTTTTGTCTCCTTAAATAATTTACCGCAGGAGGGAAAAGCTATTTGCTTTCCTGTAGATCAAACAGATAAGAAGAAGCTCTTGCAGCAGCATGGATAGGACTAAAATATGTCTGGGAAAAAAACCTAAATATTTCTGCTACATTAATATTCCAGATTAAGTTGGGGTAACAATAGGAGACCAGTTTTTAAATCCTAACTGACTGGGACTGTGCTCACCTGACCGTTGTGGTTTCCTCTGCATCCTGCCTGTGCACCTGCCTGACACGGCTGAACACGGACGGGCTGCAGGGACACGGAACACAAGTTTTACATTCTCAGAACAAGAACCTCTTGGTGGGATGAAGAACAAATGAGTCAAAACCTCAAATCAGCCCTGAAGGGGTTACATTATTATGTTTATTGTAAAGTATAATAAATTACAACGTTGACTATTGGTGCCGTTTGTATTATGTTATCATTGCCATTACCTTTTTCTTTCTTTGTCACCGTCACTCACAAGTAACAACGCTGTCAATTTGAGTGCTAAAACTACCAATAAAGAAATCTTGTGAAAAAGCTTAGGTTGAAAGAGCCGAACAGAACAGAAGAGTAAAACACGTAATGTATTTAGGCTGAGGCTGGAGTCGAAAAAGTCAGACGTTGAGACACAGGGGACCTCAACCACATTGAAGTAAAAGGCAATTTTTGGGAAGATGGCCAGCAGAAAGTCGATTGTCCACTTTAAAGATCAGATTAACGTTACAATGTGATGTTTTTTGGTAACACAGGAGACACTCACTCATTAGAGAGCAATTTCATCAGCTGGACTACAACGATAAAGCAAAAGTCCATTATAACTGATGCGCAGGTTCAACAGGTTATACTAAAAAGAATGGTCTTGTTTACCACTTTCTAACTTTGAGCGATCGCCTCTGAAGGTCTCAGCACAGCCCTGATACTGATGACTTAATCCCTCATAGTTTCTATGTCCTAGCATGAAATATGGTACTAAAACAAGTTTGATGCCTTTCTGCACTGGAACAGTCGTAAAGACAGCGGTGCTGCTACATCTGTGTGGCCCTGCTTGGGTTACCATTCTAAAAATATGACCTAAAAACACTGAATCCACCACAAAAACAGTCCAAAACCATAATTCTGACGACCGATTCAGCTTACGGAACAGTAGAAATAGCAATAGATCAGTGTGGTTGTGTATAGCTGAAAAGAGTGACTGAAGAATGTCTTTTTCTCAACAGCCTGGTCAGAAATCACCGAAAACTATTGAATGTGCATAAAGAGAAGGCTCCAGGTTACCTGCTCACAGCACTGACAACAGTGGGAACCTTAACTCCAGATCCATCCTCCTCTGAAAGTACTGGCTCTGGAGAAAAACATGCATTACTGAGAGGGAGATTAATCCATGCAACATCACCATGGTTACCGTTTCCTAAATCATAAGTGGATGCACGAATGAAGGTGCGTGCACGGAACAGCCTGAATGTGGTTCTTACTCTGCAGGCTGAAGCGCTCAGAGCTTCCCTCCTCGACGGGGGTCACCAGCTTCATCCTCAAACTCAGCTTCCCGTCTCCCTTTTCCAATGTGTCATCCCCGCTGTCCCCCGAACCAATGGCGCTGGCTGCCATGGCGACATCTGCAGAGATGTCACCAGCCACATAGGACTTATCAGAAAAGGAAGGAATCTCTGCAGAGAAACGTTAAAGAAGCTTGGCGTCAGATCGACTTTACAACGGTCAGACAAATAAATTTAAGGCCATGCATGAGAGCCCACCGATAGGAGTGCTGTGTCTCACTGTCTGCTTCAGCTGATTGATTAGAGGGGGCGTGGCTCCAACCACAGGAGCAATAAGCTCTCCTTCTTTAGGGAGTGTGAAGTGGAAGGAAATCTCTGTTGGAAGAACAGATTTGATTTAAGTCAGTGCAGTCACATCTCCAATCTTTCTGATTCCAAGAAAGCATTTTTGTATTTCATCTACGCAATAGACACAACGTCAGATTTATTGTTCCGTACAGGAGAAATGTATGTTTTGTGTGAAATTAAAACAGTTTCATCTTGTTAACTGAATTGGACAAACCAGGAACCGACCCCACCAGCTTACCTCCCGAGCTGTCACTCAGACTCTTGTCTTTGAAACCCTCGGGTTCAGACACTGCCTTTTCAGTCTGGGAGAGCCTATAGGAATCCACGTGTGCCTTCTTCTCGATAGCCTGGGACTCATGGCCATTAGTGGAAATGGTCTCTTTGTCTCTGATTGGCTGGGAGATGTTGCTGTTGGACTGCAGCGTCACGTCATTCCGAAGAATCTGGGAGTCTCTTTTGCTGTCTGTGACGAATATGACACTGTCCTCTCCGTCGTCCTCCATTGGCTCAGGAGTCAACAGCTGGCTCTGGGAGAGAACCAGAGCTATCCCCGAGGCCTCGCCATCCACTGTGCTCTTCTCCTCCATCAGCACCTCCTCCTCTTCGACTTCGTCCTGCTCAGTAATCACACCAATGACTGTTTGACTGTTACCAACAGATCCACACTTCTGTGATGATGATTCTACAGACCAACTCCTTCCAGTTTCACCTCCTCTCAATTCTACAGAACTCTTCACCTCATCCACAGCAGATGTCACACAGATCATAGACGGAGAGGCCGAACTGCAGGGTGTAGTATCTGCAGGAGTCTCCTGCACACAGCTGTTGACAGTCGAACCAGAGGGTTCAAAGTTTGGTTGAGAGCAGGACACCACACCTGCGGCGCTCGCCTCCTTGCTGTCGCTCTTTGCATTCATGTTCTGTACATTCAGAGAAGTCTTTTCTTGCGAATCATCAGACTTGTGATAGAGATCGGAGAGCTCATTCTTTCCACGCTGGCTGTGCTGCTGTGACGAGTCAGCAGAGGGGGACCCTTTCAAACTAATGGCAGTTTGAGACTCCGAAGAAACACCATTATTCTTGCTCCCCCGGTCGCAGCATGACGTCACAGAGTCGCTGGCGTCATCACCGGGCGTCACTTCCGGCTCCTCTATCTGCGTCGCCTGGCTGTCATCCTCAATAGGTTGTGATGTTGGCTGAGCAGGGCTCAGTGTGCTGTTGTCGGTGTTCACAGAGAGGTGCAAAGGCAGAGAGAAAGGAGCCGACTCCAGACACTGAGACTGTTTCTCCTGAGGTAATGTTGACGTCCTCCTATCCTCCTGGCTCTGAGTCGGGGCGAACACATCCTAAGAAAACGCACACAAGGAAATATCATGAATTAGGGGCTGCAACCAAGGATTGCTTTCATAATTTCTGAACCTGTTGATCGTTATTTAAAATTGACTGGTTAATCTATTATGGTGAGTAATCCGGCTTCTGCTGGACTTTATAAGGAGCCATGTTCGCTGATGGGGGGTCTTACTAAGTGAGAGATAAAAGAAAGAAAGAAAAATAAACCAAGTGGCTCATTTTAACTGGATGACAACAAGTTTTCGGATTTTTTTGTTAAGGATTGAAAATCTTTAACCCTCAGTGGGAGGTGAGAGAACTTCAGATTTTAAAAATGAGTCCAGTTGAGTATTACTATGACCTGAATAAATGAAGACTAATATAAACATATCATCCCATTGTCAGAGAAATGTTCAGATATTGTCAAAAGAATGTACCAGCACTATAAAACACCAAAGGAAATAGGCATATAGTTCACTAATGAAGACATGGAAATCAAAAACGTGGCGAAATCCTTTCGTATGCAAAAAATAATGTGATCCTGGTTTAGCCTCTTGGTTTTCTGATATTTCATAATTATATGATGTAAAATTAAGTGATGGTAAAGTCAATCAGGAATCAATCGGGGTGTTGAAGTAAGTAAACAAATGATCAAACCAGTTAATAGAAAATGTCTACATACATGAGAGAGGTCTGGCTGGGATGGTAACGAGAGAGTTCGCTCTAGCACAAAACCAGGGGAATTCTGGGATACAGGAGTAGAGGCAGTCGGCTGTGGTTTACACACTGCTTCGGTGTCCATGGGTTCTTCTTTTTCCTCCGTGTGATCGTCTGGAGGCTGTGATGTGTCCATCGATTCATCAACACCTGGAAGAAATAGATTTTTTTTTAGACTTGTTTATCTACTGGCCAACTCTCTCTATATAAATGCAGACACAGAGTGTTCCCAAGAATTAAAGAAGCAGTTTAATGGTTTATCATCGCTGGCTCTAAGTGGCAAAATACAGATACTTGTCTAAAATTTCAAACTTCTTTATATGATTCAATGCATTACCTTCACCTTTACTAATGGTTGGCAATGCAAAACAATAAATAAAAATAAATGCTGATGAACTGATTCAACTAAATTTGAAAAATGGGAATTATATCCTGTCATTTTCAAACAATGTATGAGCCACAGATAAACAGACAAAAATGTCAAATAGGACGCCCCATTCTTCTTAAGATTATATATTTCATATATAAGTAATCAGCAAAATCGCCTGCCGCCAGTGCTTTTCGAACACTCAGACATTATGGGAGGTAAGGTCATTCACCGTTCTCCTTCTGTGTGTCAGTGGGTGAGCTGGGAATGATTAAAGGGGTCTCGGGGTCTGGAGTCGGGGCAACACAGTCAACAGAACTCCTAGAAAAAAGTAGAGCTTTAGATCATTTTTCAAGGCTGGGTAACTTGTGTGTGTGTGTGTGTGTGTGTGTGTGCAGAATAACTCTAAATAGGACCACTCTTACTGGGACAGACTTTGCTGAACCAGTGTTCCCTGTCCAGACAGGTGCAGCAGTCGCAGTGTTTGGGCTGGTGTCGGGGTGAGCTGACCCGGCTGCTCCGGCTCAGACACTGTGCTGCCTACTGCCGCACCTGTGACAAGAACAAAAGGAGAGCGACAAAACACAGCAGTTAAACCATCAAATTGTAAAAACCATTTCCTTTTGACTCACTTAGAATCTAGACCTAGAACTTTTGACTAAGATCCTTTGGAAGGCTGAGACAGAACAAAACTGACATTTAACATCCCATCCATTCAGTCAGGCTTTTATGTAGAGTCTTAATTTTTAATTGTTTTTATTTTTACTTTTAACTTGATTTTATTTTTCCTATACTACTACTCCTTTATTATATTTTATTTATGATGTGTTTTATTACGGCTGGGTGACTAATTGTAAAAAGATCACCATCTCTATAGTGGCGTTTATGCAAACTCATTTCTGAAGTGCAATGACTCTGCAGTACTTGAATTCATAACAGTGCAGCGGATTAGTGCCTGTACTTTTGTCCCTCAGCCAATGACAGCCTGGTGTTAGATCACATGACAATGAGTTGCAGAAACAAACCGGATAGGCAAACAAGAGACAGAGACCAGAGGAGGAAAGCTTTATGCCCATGTGAGAGAAATATACAAATAAACAGACAGAATTAATCCATAAGAAAAAACCTACAGGTACACTTTATTACATTCTGAGGTGTAGAAGTTTCTATTTATCACAGTAGCAGCAGGGCAGACATATATTTTCACCTTAAAACGTCACAACAAACTATTGCACACTTGAGCCCTTAGAGAAGTTGGCCTTATGGGTATTGTTCAGCTTTGACGTGGGGGATTCTGGGCGTTGTGGTTTGTTGTCACGCCTGTAGCCACATGAGAGATGCTGTAATGTTGTTGTCACTACGAGCCACTCAGATGTAAGGAGTCTGTTTAATCAGGATGCTAAAAATAAAGTGACCGCTCTGTGCTTCAAAGTCCGGATTCCGATTTGTTACCAACCACGAGCTAAAGCTAAGCTAATCTAGTTAGGGTAAAATATCAGACTAACTACAATTCGGGGGCTGAGAGGCCACAGTTTTAAAATCTTGTAGCACAATTAATGTAACAGAATTTCTAAAGAAAATCGACTTGTTTTATTCTTTTTTTTTCTTCTCTTACATTCTTGTTTTTTTAAAATCAGCACAGAAACAATAAAGCGAGGGAAAAAGTAGCCCACGACAGGAAAAGCTGAATATGGCGAGACAAACAGAAAGCACTGTCACACCAGTAGAGTTTGAATTTACCGGACTTATCTGGGTCAAACAGATCCTCCTGTGAGGACAGGACCTCAGAGTCCTGCAGCTCCTGCTCAGAGGCCCGGTGGCCCTGCGAGTGCAAAACAGCCTGGATGCTCAGCTGCCTGCTCGACTGACCTGGAGTCTCCAAGGAGCTGCTGGAGCTCACCTCAGACCTGCAGGAGGAGAGAGGAAACGCTGCTCACAGCAGACCTGTGCAGACTCGCTCATGGCGGCAGAATTTAAACCCACGTGAAGCTGTACCTCACTGCTCTGTTGTCTCGACTCTCCGAAGTTTTCTGCTTCGCTGCAGGTGAAAAGAAGTTGGATTCACTCAGAGCCATTACATGTCAGTGTGAATGCTTAGATCAGGTTTTTAAATACTGAATTATTACAATGAGTAATAGTTCAGCATTTAAACCGGAACTATTACAAAGAGTCACCTTGCTACATCAAGTGGAATTAAGAATGGGTTTCTGTTCTGAATGACACAATCAGTACATGTATGCATTTCACAGTAAACGCAAGGTGACGCAGAAAAATGTTGTCTTCTGATATTTGGAGGAAAAAGATTTTCAGAGACTCTCAGCTGTCTCACTTAGATAAATGGATGTATCACAGAAAGATCTGTTATAACAGAGAATATCCCGGATCGCTCAGGAGCGAGTTTCATCCCGGAATCTTGCCACCCAGACACAAAAACACGAAAAAAACGAAAAACATTTTATTCATTTTATGAATAAAATGAAAAACACATTTTATTCATAAAATGTCAGGTGCAAATCTAACAGGTCACATTATCTTGATTCCTCCAGACAGCAAGGCGCTCATCATTCGCCAGACATAACATAAGAAAAGACCTCAGAAATAAGCGGGGCAGAGCGAATATTTTCATTTCTGTATCACAGGGCACGAGACTTAACTATGCATCTTCCATTTGTATACTGCATAGTGACCAGAGAGCTGAAATGCTCAGTGTACTGGTGCCAAAGATGATTCAAAATCAAACAAAACAGACAAAGTCAGCACAAGTCCTATTAATTAATAACATTTTAGTCTGAAATTGGCATGAAAAACTGAACTAAACCCTCAGACTGCATCAAAAAGACATTTAAATCACCATCCCTCTGAATTCATACATTTCTTTCCCCCCTTGAGCCAATGATGAAAGCAGCTCCAGAGTCAGCTATTTTATTACCATCGTCCCAGATACTAGGAACAGTCCGCCTGATCAAAGACTTTAAAATGTGCAACAACATGCAGATCCTGTTTTCTGTATCAAGTCAAAGGAGATTAAAGACTAAATAAACGATGAAAAGGTGCATTTCAATACAACATTTGGTGAGTCTCTCACCATCCGGCTGAACTGGGATGTCTCCTCCCCCCCGACTGTTCACCACTTCACCACGCAGGTCCTGACTCTGAGAGAGCTCCAGGAAAATGATTTGAGAGGTTCCACCTGAAACGCAGAGGTACAGATGTGCTACAACGAATGCTGCAGTTATTCTTCCTTGTCCAAAAATAAATATTCTGGCATTATCCTCTGTGCCTCGTTCTGATGGAAAGTTGAATCAAGTTTCTTAGTTTACAATATTTCTGGAGCTTCACAACAAGGCAGTGTATCATAATTCCCCCCAAAAATCTGAAGAAGATGGGAATTAAAACGTAAAAAAGAAGAAGATTGGAAATGTGCCAAGGCGGAAAAAAAAAGTTTGGACAGCTATTTAAGGAGAAAAAAAGTAGTTAAAGACTGAATATTCATTTTATTCCTTCAACATGTTAGCGGAGCTCCTACCTTCAGACTGAATGCAGTGTGTGGTAGAATCAGCTCTAGATTCCAAGTCAGTGTCATCCGGGGAACACCTGAACAAAAACAGAAGAAATTAAAGCTGTGAGAAGTGTTGATCGGGTTGTTGTCTGTCGGGCCATTCACCAGACGCCTTTACATAAACATGGGTCTGACCTTTTTACACGCCACATGAGGAAACCACAACGTAAGTTTCACATTATTCAAATGGTATTTGTCACTTGAGGCTTCCTCCCTTCCTGTTGCTAGCAGGTGGCGTTATCACTGTAACTGAATATTCCTCGTATGGGCGTCTAAAGGGCGGAACTATTATCCAAGAGTGAAGTCTGGGACAGATTGAACTACGGATAGCGACTTTATAAGCGCACGTGTATTAATGTGAGGGCTCAAGATTCAACGTGGCGCCATGGCCTTTCAAGTTACAGGAAAACCTTTGCACAGACCATACGCCTCACTCTGAGCAGTATCTCTTCCTTCCGGCTGGCGAGTCAGAGAAACTGATTTGATGCTCGTGAAGTAATACTGTCTTGAGTTTTTTAAAGTGTTCAGAGCATCGGGGCGAATAGAGGTGAAGATGCAATTGGAAGCAAGTTGGATGAGTGGAGAAGAGTGTCAAGAGCCATGTGTGACAGAAGAGTAGCATCAAGAGTGAAGAGAAAGGTGAGAGCAGCTCTGCTGGATGGTTTAGAGACGGCGGCTCGGACCAAAAGACAGGAGGCAGAGCTGGAGGTGGCAGAGTTGAAGGTTTCAGATTTGGAGATTGGTTGTTGGGTTGCTGGGAGCGGAGAGGATGGACACGATTAGAAAGGAGCACATCAGAGGGACAGCCCAGGTTAGAGGTCTTGGGGACAATGTAAGAGGGGCCAACTTGAGATGTTTTGGAAACGTGAAGAGGAAGGATAGCGGATCTACTGGTAGAAGGATGCTTGAGATGGAGCTGCCAGCAGGAGAAAAAGAGGAGGACCTAAGAGGAAGTTTCTGGATGAAGCGAGAGAGGACATGCAGTTGGTTGTTGGAGATGCAGAGGACAGAGGCAATGGAAACATATGATCCACAGTGGTGACCCCTAAAGAGATCAGTCCTACAATGATAACCACCGACAGGTAAAAGCAGAATCATATCGATAGTTATTAAATATTACCTGCTATAATAAATATAGTGCATCCAGAAAGTATTCACAGCGCTTCACTTTTTCCACATTACGTTATGTTGAAGCATTATTCCAAAATGGATGAAAGTAATTTTTTCCTCATAATTCTACACACAATACCCCAAAATGACAAACGAAAAAAAAGTTATGTTTGAAATTTTTGCAAATTTATTAAAAATAAAGAACAGAAATATAACATGTACATAAGTATTCACCGCCTTTCCTCAATACTTTGTTGAAGAACTTTTCGCACCAATTACAGCCTCAAGTCTTCTTGAGTACGATGCTACAAGCTTGGCAAACCTATTTTTAATAATAATAATAATAATAATAATAATAATAATACATTTAATTTTGGGCAGTTTCTCCCATTCTCCTTTGCAGGACCTCTCATCAAGCTCCATCGGGTTGGATGGGGAGCGTCGCTGCACAGCCATTTTCAGATTTCTCCACAGATGCTCCATCAGGTTCAAGTCTGGGCTCTGGCTGGAACACTCAAGCACATTCACAGAGTTGTCCTGTAGCCACTCCTTTGTTATCTTGACTGTGTGCTTAGGGTTGTTGTCCTGTTGGAAGATGAACCTTCGCCATAGTCGGAGATCCAGAGCACTCTGGAAGAGGGTGTTCATCAAGGATGTCTCTGTACGTTGCTGCATTAATTTTTTCTCTAGATCCTGACTAGTCTCCCAGTTCCTGCCGCTGAAAAACATCCCCACAGCATGATGATGCTGCCACCACCATGCTTCACTGTAGGGATGGTATTGGCCAGGTGATGAGCAGTGCCTGGTTTCCTCCAGACATGACGCTACGCATTCTGGCCAAAGAGTATAATATTTGTTACATCAGACTAGAGAATTCTGTTTCTCATTGTCTGAGAGTCCTTCAGGGGCCTTTTGGCAAACTCCAGGCAGGCTGTCAAGTTCCTTTTACTGGAGGAGTGGCTTCTGTCCAGCTACTCTACAGTACAGGCCTGATTGGTGTGCTGTGTACTGAGTGCTGCAGAGAAGGCTCTCCTCTCCCCACTGAAATGCTGGAGCTCTGTCAGAGTGACCATCGGGTTCCTGGTCACCTCCCCGACTAATGCCCTTCTCCCGCGATCGCTCAGTTTGGCCAGGCGGCCAGCTCTAGGAAGAGTACAGGTGGTTCCAAACTTCTTCCATCTATGGATGATGGAGGCCACTGTGCTCACTGGGACCTTCAATGCTGCAGAAAATTTTCTGTACTCTTCCCCAGATCTGTTCCTTGATACAGTCCTGTCTCGGAGGTCTACAGACAACTCCTTGTACTTCATGGGTTGGTTTGTGCCCTGACATGTACGGTCAACTGTGGGACCTTATATAGACAGGTGTGTGTGTGTGTGTGTGCCTTTTCAAATCCTGTCCAATCAACTGAATTTACTACAGGTGGACTCCACCTCCACATCTCAAGGATGATCAGTGGAAACAGGATGCACCTGAGCTCAATTTTGAGTGTCATGACAAAGGTTGTCAACACTTATGTACATGTTATTTTTTCGTTCTTTATTTTTAATAAATTTGACAGATTGTGATGGCCAGCAGAGTGGGTCAGAGCACCTTCAGAACGCCAGGTCTGGTTGGGTGTTCCTGGTCTGCAGTTGTTAGTATTTTTCCAAAATGGTCTAAGGAGGGACAACTGGTGAACAGGTAAACAGGATCATGGGAACCCAAGACTCATTGATACATGTGGGGAGAAAATGCTTGCCCGAGTTGTCTGATCCCACAGAAGAACTACTGTAGCATAAATTACTGAAAAAGTTAATACTGGTTCTGAAAGAAAGGATACAGACAACACGGTGACATCACAGAGCTGTGTTTGAGGCAAGAAGGTGACCAATACAATAATATTGTATGTTCAGGAAACCATTTGTATTATATTGGGGGGTGGTTCTTGCTGTTTTTGTTGTTGTTGTTTTGACTTAAAGCCGTTTCCCCTTTTTGCAATCTGTACCATCTTAACTCTCCAAAAATATCAGTCTAAACTTACTTTTTCTTGTTGGGAGGAGGGCAGACGTTGAGAACTTGACTCTCCTCTTGGAGCACTGAACTGGGGTTGGCCACCATGTTAACACCTAAATAAAGAAAGCAGTGTTTTTTTTTCATTTTGATACAGAATATGGGTAAATATAGGTGATGGATCTTAAGAACATGTTGCACCCATGCCGTTTAAAAAGAAAAAAAACAAAACACTGACCTGGTTCATCCTGGCTGTTGGGAGTCTGGGAGCTCTCTGATTGGCTGTCACTCTGGGAGTATCTGCTTCCAGGAGGAGACACTATCAGCTCCTGGGAAAAGGAAAAAAACAGCAAAATATGGATTCATTCAAATTAATACTTATTTAAAAGAAAATAAATCTATTATAATCGCACATAATAGTCAGGATTTCTTAATTGTACTTGTGACGTTAAAGAGAAAAGGTTCAGAATCACAGGCTGTGGTGATCAACAAGGTGAATCCATTGAATAAATATAAAAAACCTTATGAAAGTCATTCAGCGAACAATGAATGACACTAAGACGCCGTGTTAGTCCATGTCAAAAAAAATGACCAGCCAACCAACTGAAAAATGCACAGCGATAAAAACATACCATCCTTTTCCACCACTGGAAAAAGTCTCAAATTCGGAGTTGTGGAAGTCTATTTGATTCAGAGAAGAAGATGAAAATGAAAATCAGAAACTTGTCACTGCTTCAACCGAATTGGGGGAAAAAAATGGAGAGATTCTTTAGAAATTTCTAAGATCAGTAAGCTATAGAGTAATATAATCCTTCACAATGCTTAAATCAATCCCTGTAAAGTGAAACGGATAGACTCTAGTTTTGCTGGTACGGTTGTGGACAAGTGGTGACGTTAATTCAAATAATGTGGCCCTGAAGTCAACTGTTTTTGGACAGCTATGTTTCTCTGGAATTCTGGATTACTGAAACTTCATCTTTCTGTGTCCTGTGGTTTGCTTACTAGGAAAGAAGGTTGAATAGATGATGTAAAAAGAAGATAGGAAAATGTTAATCTTGGCTTTTTAGCTGCAAGAATGTGAAAATATATATTTAAATGCAGGATCTATCGAACTCCCCTACATAACTTCTGGTTGTAAATCTGCATCGTTATAGTTTCACCAGAAAACTGTAAACCAGCCCTGGATGTTGGTGTGATTAGACTGCAGCTTACCAGAACCGGGCTGCGGGCGGTGGGTTGCAGGTTGGACAGACGTCGGGCCAGTAGAGCTCGGTAGCTGGTCTCTGGGTCGTCCTCCAGAGCCACACTATCCGGCTGGGAGTCCTCCACGATCAGACATGGGTTATTGGGCTGGGGCAAGCTGGCGTCCAGTTCACTTCCAGCGGGATCCATGGGGCGAGGGCAGGAGACAGACTCTTCTTTAGCTGGCGGAGCAGCAATAAACAGCGGTTATCGCTGTCTGCAACTAGCCGATATTAGCATGTTAGCTGAGGTTAAAGGTTAGAAACTCCGCCCATCAACAAAGTGCATAGCTGTAGCGTCAGAAGTAAAAACATACGGAGCATCTCTACCGATAAGTTCGTTGAGTGTGGATTCATGTATTTGGATCCATCCAAATGACGCTGGGAGTTATATCCTTTTGTGAACGCACACCTACTCAGACTCAGATCCACTCCTCCCGGCAAAACCAGCATGAGGATATGTGATTGGGCGATTGGTTGATTTGCGTGATGACGTCACATAGGCGCGTAATTGGTTTTGTGGTTGGCTGAGTTATTAATTCGGCTTCCTGATTCTGTCAATAGCCTTTTAGCCTGTGTTGCGCCCGAAGCTTGTTATTAATTTAATACTCCAAATACAAGCACTGGTGTAGTTTCATATCATAGAATAATTTATTTTATTGAGGCCCAGTGCTTTAATTTAAGTGTCTATGACAGTGGCGGACTTTTTCAGAAAAAAAACCAAACATAATTCAATAAACACTTTAATTGAGACTATATGTATTTGAATAGTTTGTTTCCATCTGTTTCATTCATTCAATTGCTTCTCTCCTTGGCTGCTTCCACTGAGCTCATCCAATCAGATTTCAATCTGTGTCTGAGCTGGAGCAAGCAGCTTCCACACTTAATAATAATAATAATAATACATTTAATTAAGGTAGTAATGCCAGTTGAAATACACGGGATGAGTTTGTTGATTGTCATATTGTCATACGTTGTGTTCTTTGACATGCCAGGGTATTCTAGCTAGCCCCAAAACCAGGCTGGTCCTACAAGTCCTACGTCAGTAGTGCGTATCCGGGAACCTGGTTTTAACCACTTTATCAGACCAGATAAATGTTATTGTCTCTTTGAATATATGCTGTTTAGGTAGTTCTACAGTAGCCTGTATCTGCAGTGTCACTATGAAGGTATTTGAGGGCAGAGTAATTGCGTGAGTATAGCACTGAAGGCCCAGGTGAAAGACCAACTGGTATAGAGCATGCTATGATATTTGATAGGCTACATAATTCAGATAAATCACTTTACAGGACTGGTACTACAAAAAGAAATTAGTATGTTGCCTTATTTGTCTTTTCTTTTATTGTAAATATTGCAGATGCATATTAACAATCAAGTTATTATTTTTTTAAATTTTGCATTCTAATGAGTAAACTTATTTTATTATTTTAGTTTTCTTCTGGACCATTTGTATGCACGTATCTTGTCTTATAGATGTAGATGTTACAAAGACATTAAAGACATTAAGAAGTCACATGTCAAAGACATCAAAGCCAGCGAGTTACATAAATATATGTTTTTAAAGGTACAGTGTGTGAAATTAAGAGGTTTCTCTTTGAATAATTGGAATGTAAAATTCATAAATATGTTTGTTTAATGAATAATCAGCTGAAGATAAAAATATATTTTTCAACGTTAGTTTAGAAAAAGGACTTTATATCTGGATAAGTAGCTGGTCTCTCTTCCATGACTGCCGCTATGTGGTGCTGCCATGTTTTTACAGTCTTTTGAATGGACAAAAAAAGACGCTGTCTTCAGCGAGGGATCTTCAAATTTTGAAGTGGATGCTGGACTATTCTTTGTTTGGACAAACCAATACTCATTCATATTATTTTAGTACAAGAAAGTGCAATGAAGCATTAAACCTCACCATCAAAGTAAACACGAAGACTTAACTAATGAAGCCCTTTTGAGGAAAATGGTGGGGTCTGCAGTCCACCAGGTGGATTCAACTCGGCAGGTGACTGAGAGCCGAAAAGGGAAGGAGAAGCTTTAGAGTCACTCTTGTCACTTCCCAGGATTGTGGAATCAAGAGTTCACTGCACCGTCTCTCCTCCTGGGGAACAATCGCTCCAGCCTTGAGCTGCCTTCCATGGCCCACATTGATATCCGTGACTGAACCGGACAGACCTCACTAGTTTACCTCATAAAACCTTCATGGCTCTTCATGCTCACTTTCGTTGACAGTGAAGTTAAGAGGTAAACGGTGAGATCCATGCATCTGCCCGGGTGTTGCGTATTGGCAGGCAACTGAACAGCTGTACAGTGCGGAGTGCTCGCTCCCAGTTGGTTGTATTTCTTCCATGGTGGTGCGACGCAAGTGGCTCAGGGTTAGCTTAGAAAAGATTCAGATGTTTTGACATTGAGCTTTAGAGAATCTTCGTCCCTGCCTGGACCTCACCGCTTCCCAGAATCATGGATGGGGATTTCTTTGCCCCGTTTCTCCTCTCGGGGAGCGTTCACTCCAGCAGTCATATGCGGCCCGATTAATTGAATTCCTTGGTGAATGGACAGACTTCACCAGCTTCCCCCTCAAGTTTTTGTTAATTTTTTTTTAACATTGGCCCATTGATAGTTTCCCTCGGTGTATGCTGCCCCCCTGCTCCTATGTGTATTATATATTGTGATGAAACAATCAAACTTTATTTATTAGGCACCTATCAAACAATGAGCATTCTGCTCTATGTGCTGGTCCTGCCAAATGTCATGCAAACCAGCACGAGTAAAAGCCTCATATCCTCAGTGGAGGTAATGATAAATGGTATTTAAGAGAGAAATCTAGGCCAGTGCACCCAAAAATGGAATCTCAGAGACCTTCAGTGGTCCTTGAAGAGGCATTCAGGAACACCAGAAAAAGCAGATATGGGTCAACTTTCGTCATCACCCCCCTCAGCTGCGATTCCCTGATTTAATTCTGTGTCCTTCACAGATTTCGTTCTCCCTGCATCCATTGTCCTCCCACTATCTGATCTCGTATCTTAATATCACTAAGACTAATCTGAAGGGTGGACATGTTCAGGTACAGCATCAAGATGCATCTGGGCTATTTTTGGTACGGGATGATCGAAAATCACTGAATAGCATGTTGTAGAGAAAAAAGTGGCATAATTGAGTTGAAAACACTCTCCTCGCATAAATTAGTGCAATGCAAATGTGGTGATTTTAAAAGGTTACAAAAAGCACAGAGGTTTAGGTTTAATTAGATGCATTTCACAGCAATTTGATTGTTTAATTAGATGTATTTATCTTAATAGTGTATGACTCAGAATTTTCCAAATATTAACATCACTTTGCCATCATTATGTTACAGACTCAGTTTCCATGGAGACACCATATCTCCTGTAACCTGGCAGTCTATGCAAATGCAGTTCACAAAGAAATTGGCAGGGAAAGTAAAAAAAACAGCCATCATTGATTGACTGATTTCGGCTGCAGGGAAAGCGAGAAAGCAAGATGGCTAAAAATGAAAATGTTGGCTTCACTCTCTTCCTCACCGATATGTACATGTTAGAGGAGGTTTGATGGATGCGTCAGTCATCACACGGGACAAATATCATTAACACAATGGTGGTGCCACAATAGAGCTTTTGAATTTACAGCAGATTTGAAAAAAAGTTTGCATTTTTTTGGTGAGGAACTCTGTAAAAAATATTTGTGGACTTTACAGTAAAAAGTGTCAAAAGGCAGAACAGTAAAAGACCAGAAGATTTTAAATCCCCATAGGTGAATCACAGTAAATCAAGAGACGGCATATATCCTCCATCGTGTGTCAAAATAAGTAATTTTACTGTGAAAAAACTATTTAACCTAATATTTATGGGAAAAACAGTATAATGTCAAAAGCAGGTCTTAACCCTTCAAAGTAAGAGCATTATTCTGTATTTGTATATTTAAAGGTGCAGTGTGTAACATTTTGCGGTATCTATGTTTCACTATCAGTATATGGTGAATAAGTTGTTGCTGGAAAGCTATCTTGTGTTTGTGATGGTTCGCAAATTTTGATGTCGAAATAGGCCACAATTATGAGAGTTTGTTGTTTTAAAACTTAAGCAACACGTGGCAACATTACATATCCCCCTGATGCTACCTGCCTGTCAGATTAAAAGCCTAGAATAGACTAAATGTAATGTAATTAAATATAATGTTTAACAGTTAAGTATTATTAAAGTCATTGACTGTTTGTTTTTATTAGCATGCAAAGAGGCGAACGCAATACGGAAAAAATGTTTTGTTTCTTGTTTTTAATAAGCAGTAGGTTTTTTTTAGTACATAAGTAAATAGAGGAAAGTGAACATAGTTATAAAGAGCATAGTTCTCAGTCAAACGTTTAGTTACAGTGTACAGAAATAGGTAAATAGAATCTGAAAAATCACTGAATGGAAATTCAACCAATCCTGATGGATTCTGCATGTCCTTGAAATTTCATCCACATCACCTCTTATTGGGCAACCGTAATATTCACAGTCGAGATCTAGGGTTTTTTTAAACAGCATTTTACACCGCACCTATTTCTGTACACAGTAACTTTGTTAAAGTACAAAACAATGAAATTTGCAACTATTTTCAGCTTTAGTATTTCTTTTATTTGTCAAAACGCATTCCTTGCATACACAGGAAAAATAACCAGCTTTAAACTATTACCCTCCTCACCAAGAACACAACTATGGAAAAATATTTTCAGCAGTTATTAATATATCTTAGACACACTAAATTTACTGTAAAATGAAAAATTGTTTGGTCAAGAATGCTTTAAAACATTTGTTCAATGGAGACATTTTGTATTTTATGGAAAATGATCAATTTTAATAACGTTAGTTCAACCTTTCGGTAAAGCGTGTTTTGAAAACTATTTGACCCTTATTAGACTTTTTTGTCATTCTATTAAGTTGTGTAATTCTATTAAGTTAGTCCTCACATGCTTTAATATACCCCAAAAAAACAAATCCTAATCATTGAATAGGACTTCCTCTATTCATTAATGGTTAATGCTGCCTGCTTTGACACCGCTTTGATCTGTGGTGTCCCCCAGGGCTCTATCCATGGCCCCGCTATTTTTACTGTACACATGCCGCTACTGGGTCATATATTATAGACAGGTTCAGTGACGAGGTACGCGTTTTCTAATAAGAAACAGTGACTAAAAATGTGCTCAACCAAACAGTCGAGCAAGAAATGAAAGGGTTAATAAAAAATAATAAATAAACGCTACCACTAAGCTACTTTGATTTATTGACTTGCGTTCTCTTTGTTAGTTATGAGGGGATAATTGCACCAGAAATGTCAAACAAAGACCAAAGAAAAAGGCAGCATTATTATTATTATTATTTTAAATAAGGGAATTATAGCGTAGAGGCTGCGATTTCCTCAGATTTGTCTGGTTTCTGCGCACAAAGGTTGTCTGTGTGCCGCCTGCTGCTGCTGCGTTTGAAGCCTGTGGGATTGTTCTGACCTCAGTCAGAGGAAGGAGCCTCCTGCCAGACAGCAGCAGGGGCCTGATCTCAGATTCACAGGAAAGCAGCAGCAGCAGGAGAGATATTACTGAGCAGCATTTCAAGACAAGCACCGAGGAGGGAACAATGCCACCAGAATCAGCGAATAAGCAAGTCGCGGCTTTTTTCTAATAATGTCAGGATGAAGAGGAAATATTTCTTTTTAGCCGTAGCTGAATGTAGAGGCATGATTATCCTGCAGCCGGCTTGCAGCGCAAAGTTCGGCGCTATGTCGTCATTCCTGCAGGTCGGGCTGAGAGTCACATTAAAAAAAAGGCGCAGCCACATCCCAAAATGTCTAATCTCTACCGTTCCTGCTGGATCTGACAGGGAAGCTTAGATTGCCGCGCGCTCTCACCCCCAAAGCCATTTATGGTCATTTCAGCGCAATGCAAAAAGAAAAAAGAAAAAAGAAACGCAAAGAGCTTTACCTTAGAGATCAATCCGTCCGCGCGCTGGTGTCCTTATTTCTTTGACTCTCGGGCTGGTCGGGATGATGAGGCGTCCTGCATCGCTTAGTGCGTCCCTGCCTCTGTTTAGCTGAGAGTCAGGGTGTGGAGCGCACACGCATGGTGCGTAAAGATGCAAAGGCATTTTTTAATGCGCTCATTTCCTCTGGAGGCGCACAGATCATGATGCTTTGATCAGAGGGGTTTACAATGAGGGGGGATTCTTTCTTTTTTTTTAAATGTAGTTTTTTTTCGATGTTTGAATGTGACAGGAGAAAAACTGAATGGAGACAGGAGCGTAGGTTTCCTTTTATCATGTGAGGAGCACATATTATGCAGAGTCCACCCTCCCAGAAAGGGAGTCAAATAAGTTCCTACACCTTCAACTGCAACAATAATAATAAGTATAATAGGAGAGAGGGTGGAATGGTGGCCCGGTGGGTTGCACAGCTCCATTACAGCAAAAGTTTTGGGGTCTCTCTCTGCCAGACTTTTCTGTCAGGAGTTTGGATGTTTTCCTGTGTTTGTGTGGGTTCTCTCTGGGTTCTCCAGGTTTGGTCACTCCAAACTGACTTTAGGTGTGAATGTGAGTGTAGATGGATATATATTTTTATTTGTCAGCCGTGTGATAAACTGGCGGATTCTCCAGAGTCTACCCTCCATTTCGCCCGAGGTGAACTGGGAAAGGCTCCAGCACCCCGTCAGTTAGAGAAAATTAATAAATGATAGATAGAGAGAACATAAGAACACTTCTCAAGAAAGTTTGAGCTGTGCCTGATGGTGAGATTTAAGCACCTGTACGAACCTGGACAATTTCACTATATGAACCTGGACAAATTCACTGTATGAACCTGGATTATTCACTGTATGAACCTGGACAAATTCACTGTATTAACCTGGACAAATTCACTGTATGAACCTGGACAAATTCACTGTATGAACCTGGATTATTCACTGTATGAACCTGGACTGTCTGACTGTCTGAACCTGGACTCATTCACTGTATGAACCTGGACTGTTTGACTGTATGAACCTGGACTGTTTCACTGTATGAACCTGGACTGTTTGACTGTATGAACCTGGACTGTTTCACTGTATGAACCTGGACTGTTTGACTGTCTGAACCTGGACTGTTTCACTGTATGAACCTGGACTGTTTGACTGTCTGAACCTGGACTGTTTGACTGTATGAACCTGGACTGTTTCACTGTATGAACCTGGAT
>VRLP01005213.1:0-39280 GCA_009660295.1 Lophius piscatorius | reverse complement strand
TGAGTAGTTCTTTTAGGTAGGGGGGTGCGTTACCATGGATACACTGGTGAGTGAGGAGAGAGATCTTATAATCAATCCTGGTGGAGATGGGAAGACAATGAAGGGAATGAAGAACGGGGGTGATGTGTTCGTGTTTACACTCTCATCAGGATCCTTCAGATGTTTTGAACATACCGAAGTCTTTGAAGAGTACAATATGTAGCCTTCAGTTGTAGTATTATGTAGTAGTAGTATTATGTAGTAGTATGTATTATGTATGTAGTACAATTTTAAATGAAACCAAAGTTTTATTTCTTTTAGCAAAAACTAAGCAGCCAGCTCCCCACCCCTCTTAAGGTATGTACGCTCATAAATTACGTTTTTCTTGACTATAAAGAAGTCTTGAAATCCATAATGCACATCTTGGTCGCTGTTTCTTGATCTTTCGTCGGGTCGAGAGCCCGCAAAACATTGTTTGCCTCGTCTCACATGCATTAAATAAGCGTGTTAACTTGATTTTCTTCAGAGTTAACATTTAATTTACTTGCCAGACGAGCCATTCCAACCTTGGACCACTTGGCTCACTCTTGCGGCTTTTAAAAGTCACAGGACTCCGGCGGCTGGATGCTTAAGGTGGGAGTCGGTCCTACTGGAGCTGTCTGTGCTGCCATGGCGCCGTTCACTTTGTCTGACATGTCCTCTTATTCCTCCTTTTCGCCGTCAATGAGCTTTACTAACACCTCACAAGTACTTACAGTACTTCTGAAACCATCTCGTATTGTGAAATAATATTCCTAAATCCCTCCCTGATGACATCATCACCAGTCTCCTCTGGAGCGTCACTAGTGTAGCTAAGCCAATACAATAACACCACAGTCCCTATTGACTCAGACCCCCCCCCCATTACTTATTGACTGCCCACTGCTAAAATCTATGACCCACCACCAGCCAGTTTGTTAAAAAACAAACAAAAAACAAACTCTGCTGTATAGCGAGTCCAGATGTGCGGCGTTTATGATGCAACAACAAACAGGATCAGAAATCATTTCTAATTAAAGTGAATCACAGGTTCTACAGAAGGTTGATTTTTTTCCGAGAGCGCCGCTCCGTCACTAGAGGAATACCATTTGGGTTCAATCCAAAGTAACTGGACTTCTGTTTAGGCTTGAAAACGTCTTACCTCTCATCCAAGAGGCTTCTTCAGCTATTAATTAAGCTCTGTTTGATAAGGTAAGGTAATAATGTAATGTGAAAATACTTCACCCCATAGTGGTTCATGGTGTTGGGTCGTCCTTTAGGGGCAGAGGAATGCTCAAAGTTCTCCAGCTCCTCCATCAGAGCCTCACAGAAGTTGCTCTCAAACACAGGGAAGCGATAAACCCGAGCTGCTTCAACAAGAGGGGGGGATTAATTAAAGACTTTCACTCTGACATCATTCACACCATTTATAAACATCTAATAAATATTGTGTGAGGAATAAGGAGATTCAGCTAAACCACACCAGAATGAAGAAAGAAAATATCATACTACACCCAATGAATCAACACGGTGGCTCACAATGAGGAAAAACAAGACTTTAACCAGAGACCACAGAGACAGAAGTGGGATTCTGAAGACCTCGGAGAGAGCTGTCGTACTCTGTGAACTCCTTTGAGATGCTGTAGTTGACCTGAACTCTACTGAGATACTGTGGTGGACCTGAACCCCTCTGAGAGTCTGTGGTGGACCTGAACCCCTCTGAGATGCTGTGGTGGACCTGAACCGTTCTAAGATGCTGTGGTGGACCTGAACCCCTCTGAAATGATCTGGTGGACATGAACCCCTCTGAGATGCTGTGGTGGACCTGAACCGTTCTAAGATGCTGTGGTGGACATGAACCCCTCTGAAATGCTGTGTTGGGCCTGAACCCCTCTGAGATTTTGCGTTGGACCTGAACCCCTCTGAGATGTTGTGGTCGACCTTAACCCCTCTGAAATGCCGTGGTGGACATTAACCCCTCTGAGATCCTATGGTGGACCTGAAACTCTCTGAGATGCTGTGGTGGACCTGAACCGTTCTAAGATGCTGTGGTGGACCTGAACCCCTCTGAGATGCTGTGGTGGACCTGTACCCCTCTGATAACATCGGTTGGACCTCAGACGATCAGTTCTTGCTCACAAACCCTCCAATATCTCTATACTGAAGCAGTTCTGGAGAAAAGAGTGGGACAAGATTCCTCCACAGTGACGTCAGAGGTTTGTGTGCTGGTTGAATATTTAAAAGTTAAAAAAAAAGAGCTGGAACAAACATCAACCATTGCTGAAGCTGAAGCACAAAATAATCTACGGGGATTCATATTTTGGCTGCTGCCAATTCAGACTTGCAGGACATTTTGGGCAGCAAATGTGAAGAAGACCATCAAGATGTAATGAAAACTCTTTCCAACTCACCTGCCACCTCCTCCAACAGGTGAGTGACACCTCCTTCACGGGCGTCTCCTCTTCGACAGTACTCAACCAGCTGCAGGAACTCTGGAGCAAGGTAGGACTCCTGAGGAGAGGTGGAGGTGAAGGTCTGAGTTACACCTTCATCAGTTACACCTTCATCAGTGTGAGGAGCAGTAGATACCTGCAGGCGGTAGAGGTGAGAATGGAGAGGCTGGTACACCTCTTTAATAGCAGCAGCTCTCTCAGCAGACGTCACACCAAGATGCCGCCGCCTCTCTACTTCCACAGAGATCTGACAGAGATTAGACAAAGATTTCAATATTGAAAAGTTGATTTTTCCATTTAGTAATTTTACATTCTTAATCTCTGAATCCATTTCAACAGTTAAGAAGAAGGAAAACTAAAATAATCTTTATGCATCACCTTTTGTCATAAACAGGACAACAAAGTGAATAATTCGCTGAGGAGGAGTGGGCGGAGTCTATAAAGCCATTCACTGTCTTGCCCAGGGACACTACAGCATGTAGCCTGCAGGATTGAACCAGCAACCTTCTGATGGGTGGAAGATTGCTCTCCTGCTCTGCCCTGAACCTGGAGAATGAACAGTCTCCAGGTGAATGAACAGTCTCCAGGTGAATGAACAGTCTCCAGGTGCACGAACAGTCTCCTGGTGAACGAACAGTCTCCTGGTGAACGAACAGTCTCCTGGTGAACGAACAGTCTCCGGGTGCACGAACAGTCTCCTGGTGAACGCACCTCACCAGTTAAATAAAACCTGCGTTCTGTTAAATAATACTGCCGTGCGACTTACTTTGTCATGGAAGGTTGTGATTTTGTTCTCATCCATATCTCCTCCTGGGCTCCGCAGCATCTCTTCTAAGGATGGGTCGTGAGTCTACTAGCGACTGGATAAACTCTGATATCTGACAGCAGAGGAGCAGCAAGGAGCACTGGCGCTCTTGATTGACGAGCCGGGTATGGCAGTCTATTCTGGGATTTGTAGTATCTGTGGTGTTTGTGCTGTTTACCGGCAGGCCAGTTATTATAGAAATTAGATATTGTCTCGCGGTCCAGATATAATTGTTCTGCGGGCTGGATGTGGCCCGAGGGCCTTGAGCTGGACTCGTCCCTCCTCAGGGGTGTTAACGTAGTGTTTGCATGTGTGAAGGTCGGTTCCATGGATGGAGGAGTACAGGTGAGGTGTTTGATACTATTGTTTCTCACCTTGTTGAGCACATCTTCAAACTGCTGCTCCGTCACACAACCAAGACTTGTGAGAAGCTGTGGAGCAACCATGAAGAAACATACACAAACATGAATGGGAACACATGCACACACACAAACACACATGCACATCAGCAGACTGTAACTTAGTACATTTACTCGAGTACTTCAGTGCAAATTTGAGGAACTTTACTCAATTACTTGATATGTTCACAGAAATCAGCAAAAGGACATCTCTTCAATGTCTCTACTCGTGATCTTTAATTCAAATTATACATAAAAATAAGTGCCAATAATTGTGGCTCACATGTTTATGAGAAAAATATTTGTTTTATGTTAAGATTGTAATGTTTCTTTAAATGATGTTTCTTGAGTCCTAGGCTATATTTTTGTGAATAATTTGAATTAAAGATTGTAGGTTTAGGCAATAGACAAGAAATGTTTCATCTGATTTTACTCATTTTTCAAAAGGTGCCAATAAATCTACTCTGCTTAATCCATCTGAAAGGAGGATTTCATTTTTTAGGAGTTCATTTTTAGATTACAGTCCAATTCCTGTCCATTGAACACCACGACTCTCCAGTTATACTCACTGAATGTTATATACTGTTATATACTGTAATAAATGAATAATTAAAGAGTTTCTTTACTGGTTGATAAAATTCTCCTTCTAAATATGAATGAACGTTTAAAAAAACATCTTGGAATACTTGGAAACAGACTCTGATGTTCCTTTAGATTGATCTACTCATCATCTTCAGCAGTAACATGGACCACACTTTAATACAGCAGCAAAAGAAATACGAAAACAAGCACACATAAGTACATTTTGTTGAAAACCCTTTCATACTTTTACGTCACTGACGTTTTGAACAGAGAACTGTTACGTCTACTGAAGTATATTAGTATTGTATTAGAACTTTACAATTTCCGTCAGTACAGTTTTAGAGCAGAGAAAAGTCAACTCGTCATGTTTTTGTGTCTCAAACTAATGGTTAAAACTCACGGTTCTGTAATCCAGTCTGAATTGTTGCTCGGATAGAAACCGGATATGGATCCTGTAATCCTCCAGGAAAACATTATCGGTTATAAAACAGGCACAGGAAAAAAACTGACTCATTTCTGCTCAAAGTACACAAGAAAACAACAATTAAAACTTTAGAACGATGCTGTTAGCAGACAGATGTGACGTCATGGTTAACACTGCTAGAAGCAACAAACACTTCCGGGTCGAGACTTCAGAACAAAATAGTCAATGCAATATATCTTTAAGTTTTAAACTATATTCTAGACATAAAAGCCTCTACCATAAAAATGTTCAATAAAAACTACTTAACAACGTTGAACTTTATTCAAAATTAATAAAATAAATCGTCTGGGGGAGCAAAGACGATTTTAGCACTTTGAGATTTGATCCAAATGTAAAGTGCATTATAAATTAAATTTATGATTATTATTATTATTATTATATAATAGTACCGGAAGAAGAGGCGAAGACACTGCGCTGTCAGTCAAAAGCATATTAGCCAATAGACCCTATAGCCGATAAAACCCGCACACGCCGGAAGTTAATTTTATAGAAAAATGTACAGTGACCAATGTTTTATTTACTCAAACATGTTTTATCAAGCGTTTTTCATATTAAAAATCTGTATAATTTCAATAAAATATACCTAAATATATATAGATTATGTTGATATTCTAGCTAATATTGAGCTAGTCAGAACCAGTAACAAGGAATAACGAAGGTTTGAATAAAATCCCAGCACAAGAACAAGAGTTTTTTTCCCTCATTTAAATTAGAAAATATAATGTGAGGAAATGCGGCCTCATCATGCTCCTTCAGCTCAGGGACGGGTCCGATGCAGAGGAATAATTTCACTATGTTGTATTGTGTATAGCTGTATGGCTCTATTTTTGTATCTAGTATTAGGGTCTATTACCTTGAGGCTCTAGATAAAACATTTTAATGCTTGTAGTATAGAATTCTGGCCTAGCCAAATTTTCTCACCCATTTTCTTGTTAATTTCAAGAGAATTTGATAATAATTTAAGAATATTTGGTTTCTTTCCCGTGTGGTTCTTCTGCAGTTTGAAGAAGAAATAAAAGCATGTAGTACCACCAGCGTCCAGCAACAGGCGCTGCTGATCATCAAACAGCAGCAGGGAACTGCAGGAACAGACGCAGAAGAAGAGCTGAACTCCAAACTGCTATGTTTTGGTCCTATGTCGTGAGTAATCTGGTATTTCTAGATTAATCGGTGTGAATAGTGGCAGAGATGCTGAGCGTGGAGGCGCTACAGGTGGTGGAGGAGGAGGTGGTGGAATCCAGCAGTAGCAAACTGAGTGACATCTACAGCTTCGTGTCCAAAGGTTCGTTTCCTGAGACCATGAACCCTCTGAGGAGGAAGAACCTGAGGAGGTACGCCCAGAAGTTCATCCTCCACGGTAAGAACCGCTCTACTAACCGTAACCTGAGAAATACGCCCAGAAGTTCATCCTCCACGGAGGGACGTAAATTAGTAGCTGAAGCTGTCAGACAAAAGTAATCAGTAGCCAAAAGTATATCTCTTTAGAGGAGGGACCTGAGAAGGAACGTCCAGCAGTTCTTCCTCTACTATAAGAGATTTTCATCCGCCTGCTGACGTCACTCGCTGCCACCAAAACCCCCCAAAAAAAGCTGAGAGATGCAGATCAACCAGAATCTGTGGTGGTGGATGAAATGGTCTCAGATCTTCTATAGATGTTCAAGTGACATCCAGAAGGAGCTGTTATTGTGGCAAAATTTTTAAATGCACGCTAGATGTTAGGATTCATTTTAATTAAAGATCATGAGTAGAGACAAAAAAGGCCCTTTTTAAATCTCAATTTACTTATTATTTGAAAGGGTGCCAATGGTTATAGAAATAGTAATCCTTTATTTATCACATGTTACAAACATACACTACAACGTCGTGAACTTTATCTCTGAGTTTAACCTATCTCTGAGGGAGCAGTGGGCGGAGCCTGTGAGGCACCCCGGGAGCAGAGGATTCAGTAAGTGGGTTTACATGGACAGCCTAATTCGGATTAGATCCGGAAAAGATGTCTAATCGGAAAGAAAATGTTGCATGTAAACACTGTTTTATGTAAACAGCCTTTTTATGTAAACGGCGTTTTATGTAAACGCTCTTTCATGTAAAAACTGTTTCTGTTTGAGTTGTATCTCTTCACGACCAGCGTCGTGACGTAATGCTCCGCTGAGATTTTTCCACGCCGCGACGCATTTTAAAAATGGCGACTTCAAAACGGTACTGGTCTGCATCAGAGTCATTTATCCATCGCAGCTTCAAAATAGTTTAACATATTTGGACGGTTAGATGGACGAAAAGTCACTTCCTGTCTACGCCCTCTTTGTCGTATTCGTCTTCTGGGCACATGTTGGCAGTGGGCGCCCAACTCACCGAAGCATTATCAACTCCTTTTGAACGGGAGTGTGGATCGTCTCCGCGTTTTAGTTGGTCAAGTGTGTCTCACTCACAAATGCCCCCTGTGCAACAATGACTATGTAGGAACTATAATTCATGGTAAACACCCTTACTACGAATTGCCATTGATCTATTTCCAAAAGAAATAGTGACATATTAATGAAAATATTGACACACATGTCATCGACTGTAGCATCAGACGAGAAGAGTCTTCCTCAGCGATATTAAAGAGTTCTATCAGATAGCTGATCATGGGAGTGAGATCAAATCCTTTAGGACCGCACTATTTCATTCTGTACAATTTGATAAATCAAGACGAGCATTTCTGTTTTTCTCTTGTTGATTTGTTTGTTTTGTTGTTTGTTGGGTTCATGCATACTTAAATAAAAAAACAAACTGGTGGAAAAAGTAGATATTTTGTCAGTAAACAGCAGGACGGTATAACCTCCTGGTTCTGGTCCTCCGCTCAGAGGCGAAGCTGTACTACGTGGGAGCTAAGAAGCAGGAGAAGAGGGAGGTGGTGATCGACTCAGAGCAGAAGAGGAAGATCTTTCTGGACTGTCACTTTAATGACATGGGTCACCATCTGGGCCAGAAGAAAACGGTCTACCGGATCCAGAGGCACTACTACTGGCTGGGCATCATCAAGGACGTGGTGGACTGGGTACATTCATGATAGTCCTGTCTGACCTATGACCTCACTGATGACCTCACTCATGACTTTGTTTTTGATAACCTCTTTGATGACCTCACCGATGACTGTGTTCCTGTCTGACCTCACTGATGACCTCATCAATGACTCAGATGCTGTCTGACCTCACTAATCACTGATCAGTGATGATTGGATGCAATCTGACCTCAATGACGACGTCATTGATAACTGTTCCGGTCTGACCTCTGACCTCACTGATGACTGTTCCTGTCTGACCTCACTTATGACTGTGTTCCTGTCTGACCTCTGTCCTCACTGATGACCTCACTGATGATCTAATTTATGACTTGGTCCCTGTCTGACCCCACTGATGACCTCACTGATGACCTCACTGATGACTGCATTCCTGTCTGACCACACTATTGACCTCACATATGACCTCATTAATGGCTCTCTTCCTGTCTGACCTCACTGAAGACCTCAATGATGACTGTGTCCCTGTCTGACTTCTGACCTCGCTGATGTTTCAGATTAAAGTGTGTGAGACCTGTCAGCAGACAGAGATGAATAAGAACTTGGCCAGAACCGTCCGGCCCATTAGAGTGGACGAGCCCTGGGATCTGGTTGGGGTCGACTTCACAGGTCAGAGTTCCTCACCTCCCTTCTTCCTTGCACTGTTTGTTTTCTCTCCACCCGCTGACCCCTGCTTTCCTTGGTTCCGTTCTGGTTCCGTCCAGGTCCATTTCCAGAGAGCCAGCAGGGCTCCACCGGCGCCGTCCTGCTCCTCGACTACTTCAGTAAATGGCCAGAGGTTTTTCCCGTGCGGAAGACTGACGCTCTCTCCGTGGCTCGATGTCTTTGCAGAAGCATTTACAGGTAAGGACCTGCAGCGCCGCCTGCTGGTTCCCTTCTTCACCCCTCCACATGAAGAAACTGTGTTTCTGTCATCAGACTGAATGTGATTCCCACCCTGGTTTCCCTCCCTACCCCTCAGCGTCAGCTGGAGTTATTATCTATTTATTTGTTGGATACTTTTTCAAATCTCAGTGCTTTTTGCATTTCTCCAAATTCACATACACTCAATTACAGTTTATTAAAATAGTTGCCTGTTAGTCAACTCTGGACTTTTAACCAACCTCATCCTCCTTGATCTCAAAGCAGCGTCTTACACCATCCTACTACACAGATAAGCTTCCGCTGGTTTCAGAGGCTTCCTTCTCTCCGGGTACCGGTCATATCTCTCCGGCCGCACAGTTTGTACAACTCAGAACCCTGAGATCACTGCAGTCCCCTGTCACTACTGGTGTTCCTCAAGGTTCCGTCCTGGGTCCTCTCCTCTTCATCATCTACTTCCTATCCTGGTCCATATTTCCAGGAAATTTGGTATTTGCGTTCACTGCTACGTGAATGACACCCAGCTCTATATGTCCGCCAAACCAAACTCCACCATTCCAACGTCTTCCCCCTAAGATTGTCTTCTGGATATTATATCCTGCTTGTCTCATAACTTTCTCAAACCCAACAACCTAAAACTTAAGTTCCAATTGATGGCTAAAACCACTCTGACCAAATCCTACAGCTTCTACCTTACTTTTGACAACTATAGTTCTTTCCTCCCCCTAAGTCAAGTGTCTGGGTGTCATCCTCGACAGCACATCATTGTTTGAAGCTTGCATCGATGTTATTTCCACCTACGCAAAATCAATCGTCTCCGCCCATCACTTACTCTCCATGGAACGAGAACCCACCAAAGCATCTCTTAAACACATGGAGAGGAGATGCCGGTTTTGTCCAAACAACCAGTCGTTACTCTTGGCCGAGAGTAAACCGCGGATCTGACCGATAGGCAGATGTTTAAAGCAATCAGGAAGTAGTTTGTAGAAGGCCTGGCCAGAATTGACCAGAGCGAGCTGGTCTCAGCAGGATGTAAGATGGACGGGTCAGTCAACTCCTACATGAGAAAGTGGCTGGGCCCCTCAATATGCTTGTCCGACAGAAGGCCTGTTTGGAATGAATGTGTTAAAGTTGTCATTATGATCAAGCCTGGGATATAAGCAGGAAAAGGCACAGCTGGTTCTGGAGTTGAGGGAGTTAACAGACGTACTGGCGAGAACCTTGGACATCTATGTTCAAACCTGAGGGAAGCAGAAAAGCGCAGCTGAGGCCTACCTGGCAATCAGCAGGCTGCAGCATCGTGAGGTCCTTGGCATTGTCCAGGATGGTCGAGCAGGCCTCGCATGAGGCGAGGCTCCCCACTTCTGGTTGAAGGATTTTGAGGAAGTTCGCCTCCTTAATCAGAGCAACCTACGAAACCTCAGCTTGTCACAGCGACCTCCACCAGTGGTTTAGCCGTGAGGAGACCTGCACTCTTTGTAGATTGACAGGAAACCAGTAACCATGTCCAAACATCTTCACGTCAGCTTTAATGGAGGTCCTCTGTCTAGATGAATATGGACGTGATGTTGATCCGTTCTCTGTCCTATCAGGTTCGGTGCTCCTAAAAACATGGTGTGCGCCCAGAGAGCTGACTTCTGTGAGGAGGTGAGTCTAACAGATTAGAACTTTGATCAGGATCAGGACTTGGAGTGCAGCTGCTGTGGGCCGCTTTGATTCCCATGCTGGTCTTATTTCAGGTTACAAAGCTGCTGAATGACAGGTGGAGTATCGTGCAGAAGATTTCTCCACTGGTCCTGCCCCAGCTCAATCCACTCCATGACTGCACTGCTCCTCTCCTGAAGGACGCCCTGGTGCAGATGGTAGAAGAGAAGCAGGACCAGTGGGAGGATTTCCTGGACCCTGTACTGTTCTTGTTTAGAACGTCCACCAATCCTACCACCAAGTTCACGCCTTATTCCCTGATGTTCAACAGGAGAGCTCATCTACCAAACCAGGTCAGACCATCAACAAGAACGTCAAACAGTGAATTGGCTTTCTGTTGTCTGATTTATTACCTTCCCTACAGACGAATGTGAGCAAGATGACCGATGAGGACCAGGAGACGGACTTGAACTCCACCGAGGAGAAGGCCTCCACGTGTTTGACTCTCATCCAAGAGCAGCAGAGTTCCATCAAGGAAATGGTGAATCTCCAAACAGCCAGATTTCACAAATGATTATTTATCTAATCTCATGATTATTATCCAACCCAGCGATGATTTATCTAATCTGTCTAAAAGTGTTTGCTCTTTTCCAACACCAGGTGGCGGCCAATATGAATGCAGCTTACAAACAAGAGAAGAAGAAGAGTGCCAAGCGGAGGACACAGAACACAACCTTTAGAAAGACAGAGCCTCTGTTCGCTGCTCGAGACTCACGTCCTCCCAAAAAACTGAGAGACAGTTTGTATCTGACCTTCCCTGTTGGGGCGGTGTTGTCCCCCGAGCAGAACGGGTCGGACAGCATGAAGACTGATTTCAGGTTCAACTGAGAGGAACCTGATGTCCACTTAAGAGACCAAGGTCTGATATCCACTTAGGAGACCGGGGTCTAATATCCACTGACGAGACCGGGGTATTATGTCCAGTTGGGAGACCAGGGTCTGATTTCCACTGAGGAAACCAGGATATGATGTCCACTGAGGAGACCAGGGTCTGATATCCACTTAGGAGACCAGGATATGATGTCCACTGAGGAGACTGGAGTGAGTTCCACTGAGGAGACCAGGGTCTGATGTCCGCTGAGGAGAAGAGGGTCTGATTTCCGCTGAGGAGACCAGGGTTAGGAGAGGACCGTCCGTGGAGCTGCGCAAGTGTGGACGTCAGAGAAACTGTTTCCTGTGAAAATGATGTTAACTTCCACTTGTAGATCCTGAAACTGCAGAATGAAATAAAGCTCAGTTTTGTTATACTGGTGGTTGTTGTGATTTGGACTTTTGGCGGCTCCTTCTTTCGAGTGACTGCTGTTGTTATCGTCTTGTTTCTCTCCGCTTTGTTTGTTTGTTTGTTTGTTTGTCAGCAGGATTACAGAAAAGTTGAAGACGGAGGATTTTTTGAGGTTTTATAATTGGAAACAGCAGTCCTAAATTATCAGCATTGGTTTAATCCCACAGAGACTACTGCAAGCATACAGAGGGAAATGATAATTCCACTGTATAAAGAAATGGATGAGGATCCGTGTCATTAAGTTCCCCGGTGGGTGATTTAATTAGAGGACAAATGTCCCCGTAAACACAGTCGTATCAGAGGAAGCCTGTATTTGCGTGTTTCCAGTCGTTGTAAGAGCTGATTTTGACATCAGTCAAACCGGTCCGACCGGGTGAGTCGGTCCTTCTGTAGGCTGCAGGTTCAGACGGCCGTAAGCTCTTGTGAGAATCTGTGTGACAGAGATAATCTTGGACCCCGGTATCCACTGGTTCCAAATTCCACACTTGTATTCTGGACCGGACGCTGGAAGACGCGGTCTTCCAGTATGTAGCTCCACTATTGTTTTGTTTTTTTATATTTCATTGGATTCTAATGGCCGTAGTGAATGATTCCATTTAATGGCTGCTGTGAATGTATTTCTGAAGAAAAGGCTGTTTCTGTGAATCCAGCTGTTATCTGTGACCGTTGGCAGCTAATATTTAACATATTTTGAGATAACTAGATAATTCGATAGGGCCCTAAACCGATGTTGTAACTTGACCTTACAATCATTTACAACATTATGAACACTAAAGATTATCAGTAGGACAGTGAACCCACATTTCTCCCTCCAGCGAGGACATTTTCTCCGTAACGCTGCTTGACTTCCTCACAAACAGCTAGATGGACGTCAGAGGAGCAGTCAGCTGCAGCGCCTGCTACCTCCTGTTGGACGTGGTGGTCTCCACCGTCCTCTACACCCACGGATCTCACTGGAGCACATTTCAGCAGGATGTTCTCCACTTCAGCGTCTCCCATTCAGTGCTGGACCTCTGGGGGACCGTCCTGCTCCGCACTGCCTTCCTGCTGGGGGCCTCCATAGGGGTGTCCTGGAATAGAAAAGACGGTCCATCTCGGGTGGCCAAACTGGATAACCTGATGATTTTTGCAGCTCTGGTGAACATCACCTACACCTTGACCAAGATGCTGATGCTGACTGAGGTGGGTCCGCTGGCGGAGCAGCCGTGGCTCCTGAGTCTGATCTGTTGGACCTGCGCCTCCTCTGTGGGAGTCATGCTGCCCTGGATGCTGCTGGGAAAGTCCGCGGCGGCCAGACCTCCCGGCGGCTGCGAGGACACAGAGAAGTTGGTGAAGTCAGATGATGAGGAGGAGCAAAAGGGGAAGACGGCAGAGGAGGAGGTTGAAATCTCGGAGAGGAAGATCTCCGGGGCGACGCTGGGACGCCTCCTTACCTACTGCAGGAAGGACGGTGGTCTGCTGGTGGTCGCGGTGGTCTTCCTCCTCGTCGCGGCTGTTTGTGAGTTTCAAACTAATAAAACCGAGTCACCAGGTCAGACCGGTGAAAAGCTCCGAAATCCTGTTTGATTATTTCTCTTTTTGTTAATTTATAAACAGTCAACCATCACAAACGTAACGCTCTTTTTCTCGTTAGAATAAAAGGAATGAAGTGAATTGTTTGTGTTTTATTAAAATGTGAATATTTCTGAAAACGTTGATCTTGTCACAAAACAAAACAGAAAGTGAGGTGGACTGTCAGAAATCTAAGAGTTTTACGGAATCTTCAGGTTCCAATGGTTACAGTCCCGCTTCTGTCTCTGCCTGCAGGTGAGGCCCTTGTACCCTTCTACTACGGAAGAGCCATAAACGGCATCGTGGTCCACCAGAGCATGAAGGAGCTGGTAACCCCCGTCATCATCGTGTCGGCCCTTGCTGTCGCCAGGTGAGTCTGGGGGGGAGGTGGGTGAGTCTGCTGAGGGGGCGTCATCTGAGGGAGAGACTGGTGAGTGTGAGGGGGAGACAGCGGAATCAGCTGGGGGGGAGATGGGTGAGTCCAGAATACCAGAAGACTGAATTTCTGCTGATTGAAGACCTGCAAGTCTTAGGATTCTTGAATCCTACCTTCCAGGAAATCCTGACTTTCAGAGAATCCTGACTTCGAAGGAATCCTGACTTTGATGGAATCCTGACTTTGATGGAAGCCTGACTTTGAAGGAAAGCAACCAGTTCAGAAGAACAGGAGAGCAGTTTGGATCATGAATGGTTCCAGCCTCTTTGATTGGAAGAGGAACAGTTCCAGGCCTATAGTTTGGATCAGTACCGGTTCCAGGCTCTTGGCTTCTACCAGTACCCGTTCGAGCCTGTTGTTTTTGGACAGGAACGGTTCCAGCCTCTTGGTTTGGATCGGTACCTGTTCCAGCCTCTTGATTTGGAACAGGACCTGTTCCAGCCTCTTGGTTTGGATCAGGACCTGTTCCAGCCTCTTGATTTGGATCAGGACCTGTTCCAGCCTCTTGGTTTGGATCGGTACCTGTTCAAAACTCTTGATTTGGATCAGGACCTGTTCCAGCCTCTTGGTTTGGATCAGAAAGTTCCAGCCACTTGGCTTGGAACTGGAATGGTTCCAGGGTCTTGGTTTGGGTTTGGATCCGGACCAGTTTTCAGCTTGTAAAGTGGTAAGTTTAAAATAGGGTAGAAATGTGCATTCTGCGATTTTGCCACTAGCTGTCACTAAATTAGACGAACTGCTCCTATGAAAGTGTGATGCCTGTCTCCTCAGCTCTTTCGCCAGAGGAATCCGTGGAGGAGTCTTCACCCTGTCCTTCGCCAGACTGAACCTCCGACTGAGGAACCATCTCTTCAGAACCCTGATGAGGCAGGAGATCGGCTTCTATGACGAGAACCACACAGGTGTGGAGAAAGACCATCCATCCATCAACCCTCTATTCTACACCCGATTCATGAACCCATCCACCTTCTATCCTCCAACTGCTTCAAAACCCAATCAACCCTCTATCCGCCACCCGCTTATTAAATCCAGCAAATCTCTATCCTCCGCCCGATTCATAAATCCATACACCTTCTCTCCTACACACTCCTCATAACGCAATCAACCTTATATCCTCCACCCGATTCATAATTCCATCAACCCTCTATCCTCTAGCCAATTCAAGAATCCATCCACTCTCTGTCCTCCACCCGCTTCATGAACCCGACCACCTTCTATCCTCCAACCGATTAATGAATCCATAACACACCTTAAACTCTTTCTAGGTGACATCATCTCACGTCTGTCAGCGGACACCACCCAGGTGAGTGACCTCATCTCCCAAAACATCAACATCTTCCTGCGGAGCGCCATCAAAGGAGCCTGCTCCCTCATCTTCATGTGTGGGATGTCCTGGAAGCTCACGCTGGTGACTGTCATGGGGTTCCCCTTCATTGGTCTGGTCTCCAAGCTCTACGGAGAATACTACAAGGTCAGGAAACATCCCTCGAGGTCAGCTCACCTGCAGAGGAGAGTCCGCTGACTTTGCTCTTCTCTTCCAGAGACTAAGCAAGGAGGTGCAGACCACCCTCGCTGAGGCCAACAAGGTTGCAGAAGAAACCATCTCAGCCATGAGGACAGTGCGTAGCTTCGCTAACGAGGCCGGAGAGTGTAGGTCCTACTACGGCAAACTGCTGGTCATGTTCCAGTTCAACAAGAAACAGGCGCTGGCCTACGCCTGCTACATGTGGTCCAGTTCTGTACGTATCAGCAGATACCTCAACCGGTGAAGATGCAGCCCGATTTATGGGGCCATTTAATGCCTGCTGTGAAAAAGTACTGGACCCCCTCTAGTTTCTTCCATCTGTGTATTTCAGGCTAAATAGTGTGGGACCACCAACATCTATCATCTAGAACCTCAGAGTGAGAAAGTATTCACCCCCCTGATCTTAACTAGATCTTCCACCTTCAGCACAAACCAAACCCTCCTGAAAGCTGGAGATCAGTCTCTGACCTTACTGGAGGGATATGTGCCCACTCTTCTCTCTGGGGGGGTTCAGGTCCCAACTCTGACTGAGACATTCAGAGGTGGACTTTCTCTCGCTGCATGACCTCAATGACTAACAACCACAAAGACTAATGACCTCACTGACTGACGACCTCACAGACTGACAACTTCACAGACTGACAACCTCACAGACTGACGACCTCACACACTGACAACTTCACAGACTGACGACCTCACAGACTGATGACCTCACAGACTGACAACCTCACAGAGTGATGACCTCACAGAGTGATGACCTCACAGACTGATGAGCTCAAAGACTGATGACCTGACAGACCGATGACTTCACAGACAGATGACATGCCAGACTAATGACCTCACACACTGATGACCTGACAGTCTCCTTCAGTAGAATCCATGTTTCCCTCCATGATGGCGAGTCCTGAAGGTTGTGGTCCTGAAGCAGCAGATCCTCTCCTCAACATTCCACAACCATGTTGGACCGTAGGTCTGATGTTCTTCTGGGGGAATGCTGTGTTTGGGTTCCACCAGATGGAACGGGACCCCTGTCTTCAAACAGGTCAACTTTCCACTCATCAGTCCAGAGAAGATTCTCCCGGGAACTCTGAGGGTCATCAAGGTGTGTTGTGGGTAAATTCAGACCAGCCTTTATGTTCTTCCTCCCAGAGGAAACTTTCCACTCACCACTCACCCATGAGGCCATTTTAGCCAAGTGTCTCTGGAATAGCGGAGCCCTGATCTTCTACCTTTACTGAGGTGAGAGAGGCCTGCAGGTCCTTGGATTTTCTCTTTTTGATTTTCTGTGATTTCCAGAATGAACCTTCAACTCTTCTTGGAGGAACTTTGGAAGGTGGTCCACTTCTGTGAAGAATCACTATTGTTCCATTTCCTTCTCCATGTGTAGATCATGTCTCTCACTGTGGAGTCCCAGAACCTTAGAAACAGCTCTGGAACCCTTCCCAGACAGATGGGCCACCATCAGCTTTTGTGACCTTCTGGAATATCTTTTGAACCTCGGCCGTTGTGCTACTGGTGAGACCTAGGAGCCAACTTCAGGGGGAACAGGGCTGGTTGGGTCCACTCATCGGTTTGACGGTGGCTGTGTTGGTAGCGGTTATCCACTTATCTGGAGGTCAGTGGTTCGGTCCCTGGCCATTGCGGTCCACATTTCCAAGTGTCCTTGATCAAGATACTGAACCCCAGGTCCCCCCAATGGTTGTTCCATTGGTGAATGAATGATGGTGTGAATGGTTACTGCTCCTGATAAACATGTGGCACCTTCATGGCAGCTTCTTTCATCACTGTGTGGATGCTGACTCGTGTTATAAAAGCGCCGTATAAGTACAGTCCATTAACCATTTACTTCAGCTGGAACCCAGTTCTTTATCCAGTTTGGAAGTTTTTATAAGGGGGTGGAGTCTCTTTCTAAGGGGGCTTGACATCTTTCAGACTGACCCAGATGGTGTTGGAGAAGCTTTTTGTTCAAAGAATAAAATTACCATTTAAACACTTTAATTCATTTCTTCCGGTTGTCTAATGTTAGATTTAGTCTAAAGGTCCACACAGTTTTTGAGAAAACAGGAGGGGGTCCAATACTACTTCAAACCTGTCTGGAATAGATCTCAGGATGTTCCGTCATCAGCTCCTGTGTGTTCTTCAGTGCTCGGAGCTCGCCTTAGAGGTGGCCATCCTCTACTACGGCGGTCACCTGGTAGTGACCCATCAGATGAGCAGCGGTGACCTCATAGCCTTCTTCATCTACGTGCTGGAACTGGCCGAATGTCTGGAGGTACTTTGTCTTCTCATCTCTGTCATCATGAGTCCAGAAACACTTGAACTGATGTCACCTGTTGTTCCAGAACATCGCAGCGGTCTACACCGGCCTCATGCAAGGAGTGGGAGCTGCTGAGAAGGTGTTTGAGTATCTGGACAGGAAGACCAACCGCCCACCTGATGGCGAAGAAGCTCCTGAAAGCTGCGGCGGTCTCGTTGAGTTCAAAGACATCACGTTTGCATACCCAACCCGTCCTGAACATCACATCCTAAAGGTTTGTCTTCTGTCTGTTCTCCAGCAACAGCAGAGATCAGGTTCTCCTCATGGCTTCAGATACATATAAAGACGGGTGTTTTTTACAGGGAGTGTCCTTCATCCTGCAGCCGGGGGAGATGACCGCCCTGGTGGGACCTTCAGGTAGTGGAAAGAGCTCCTGTGTGAGTCTGCTGGAGAACTTCTACATTCCTCAGCTAGGACAAGTTCTGCTGGATGGGAAGCCACTGCATACCTTCAGATCCAACTACCTCCACTCCAAGGTCAGTCCACGTCAGCGCCAGCACTCTGGAAAATATGTCCTAGTCTTATCAGCTCCACTAGGAAGACCTCGTCTTCGCACGTGTTCGTTTATCGGTAAGGAAGTCATGAGATCACCGGTCTGACTGAATTGGTGTCAGATATCTCCTGAGGGATGTTCATTATAAGGTCTGGTGGGACGATGATTTGAAGACCGAGGAGGAGCTGATTTGATTTTATGATTGATTTACACAGATCCAGATCTTCACAGAGGTTTAGATTTTCACATAAACCAGATCTGTTGTGTTGTTGTTTATGCAGTATTTTTAAAGTGCAGTGCTGTGAAAAATATTTTTTCCCTCTGCAACAATAAGAGTAAAATATCAAAGTCACACGGATCCAGATCTCCACTGATCCAGATCTTCATACAGATCCAGATCTTCATACAGATCCAGATCTTCATACAGATCCAGATCTTCATACAGATCCAGATCTTCACATGAATCCAGATCTTCACATGAAACCAGATCTTCAGACAGATCTAGATCTACACAGGCATCCACATCTTCAAGCAGATCCAGATCCACACAGATCTAGATCTCCACACAGGTCCAGATTTTCACATGAAACCAGATCTGATGTGTTGTTGTGTATGCTTTTTTGTCAACAAGTGCAGAAAAATAATTTCCCTCAGGGACAATAGAAGTCAAAAATCATCAAGATCCAGATCTTCACATGAATCCAGATCTTCACATGAATCCAGATCTTCAAATAGATCCAGATCTTCACACAGGTCCAGTTTTTCATGTAGATCCAGATCTTCACAGGGATCCAGATTTCCACACAGATCCAGATCTTCACACAGTTCCAAAACTTCACAAATATCCAGATCTACACAGACCCAGATCTTCACACAGATCTAGATCTCCACAAGTATCCACATCTCCACGCAGATCGAGATCTACACAGATTTAGCTCTCCACACAGATCCAGATCTTCACACAGGTCCAGATATTCGAATAGATCCGGATCTTCACACAGATTAAGTTTTCCCTATGGGTCCAGATTATCACATTGATCCAAATCTTCACACAGATCCGGGTCTCTACATAGATCCGGATCTCCACACAAATTAAGTTTTCCCCACAGGTCCAGATGTCCACACAGATCCAGATCTACAATCAGATCCATATCACCACACAGATCCAGAATTTCATGTAGATCAAGATCTTCACACAGATCCAGATCTCCACAGATCCAGATCTTCACACAGTTCCAAAACGTCACACATATCCAGACTTACACACACCCGAATCTTCACACAGATCAAGATTTACACAGATTTAGATCTTCACACAGATGCAGATCTTCACACAGGTCCAGATCTTCACATTGAATCAAATCTTCACACAGATCCAGATTTCCACATAGATCCGGATCTTCACACAACTTAAGTTTCCCCCACAGGTCCACATCTTCGCATTGATCCATATCACATATTGATCCATATCACACAGGTCCAGATTTTCACATGAAACCAGATCTGTTTCTTTTTGTGTATGCTGTTTTTGTTGTCAACAAGTGCAGTGCCGTGAAAAAGAAATTCCCCTTGGTGACAATAAAAGTCAAAAGTCAAAGTCACACGGATCCAGATCTCCCCTGATCTAGAGCTTCACACAGATCCAGATCTTCGTGTAGATCCAAATCTTCACACAGATCCAGATATTCACACAGATCAAGATCTGCACAGATTCAGATATTCACACAGATCCATATCTTCACATAAAGCTAGATTTTCACAAAGATCCAGCTCTTCAATCTGATCCAGATTTACACAGATCCAGATCTTCACACAGCTCCCAAACTTCACACAGATCCAGATCTTCACATAAATCCAGATCTTCACGCAGATCCAGATCTTCATGTAGATCCAGATCTTCACACAGATCCAGATCTCCACATATACCCAGATCCACACATTGATCCAGATATTCACACTGATGCAGATATTCACACAGATCCAGATTTCCACACAGATCCCGATCTACAAAGATCCAGATCATAACATAGATCCAGATCTTTACATGGATCCAGATTTTCACTCAAATTGAGATATTTCAACCGATCCGGATCTTCACATGGATCCAGATCTTCACATGGATCCAGATCTCCACATATCCAGATCTTCAAACAGATCCAGATCTAGACAGACCCGGATCTTCATTAAGATCCAGATCTTCACATTGATCCAAATCCTCACACAGATCCAGGTCTTCATGTAGATCCAGATCTTCACATGAATCCTGATCTTCACACAGATCCGGATCTTCAACGATCTTAATCTTCACACGTATCCAGATCTTTTTCAGATCCAGTTCTACACAGATCCAGATCCTCACATATATCCATATCTTTGCGCAGATCCATATCTTCACTTTAGATCTAAATTTACACAGATTCAGATTTTCACACAGGTCCAGATCTTCCAACAGATCCAGATATTCACACGTCCAGATCTACACAGATTATGATCGTCACGCAGATTCAGAAATACACAGATCCAGATCTTAACACAGATCCAGAATTTCTCACAGATCCTGATCTTCACACAGATCCAGATCTTCACATATATCCAGATCTCCACACAGATCCAAAACTTCTCATTGATCCAGATCTACACAGATCCAGATCTTCACATAGATCCAGATCTTCACACAGATCCAGATTTTCACACAGGTCCAGATCTTCACAGAGATCCAGATTTTCACAAAGGTCCAGATTTTCGAATAGATCTGGATCTTCACACAGTTCAAGTTCTCCCCACAGGTCCAGATGTACAAATATACAGATCTTCAGACACCTCCAGATCTTCACACAGATCCAGCTCTTCACACAGATCCAGATATAAACAGATCCAGATCTTCACGCAGATTCAGAACTACACAGATCCAGATCTTTACACGATCCATATCTTTGCACAAATCCAGATCTACACAGATCCAGATCTTCGTGCAGATCCAGATCTATACAGTTCCAGATCTTCACACAGATTCAGATGTACACATATAAAGATGTTCAAAAAGATCAATTTTTAGACGGATCACGATCTTCACACAGATTCAGATCTTCCCACACAGACTCCTCACAAGTGTTTCATATATAGAAATGAGATAATCTGTATTCGTGTCACAGTGGGGATATGTCAGTGTTCCAACAGCAATGAACAAACATCAAATAGTAAGAGAATATTACAAAAGCCAGATAGAGCCGGACAGAGCCAGAACCAGACGTTACTGTAATCAGAACAGTCCGAACACGAAAAGTTTTGCAGATTCCCCCCCGAATGTCTGAGTTACTGCCAGCCTCTAAATCTACCGACGACTCAAACAAACTCTCTGAGGGTCTCTCAGTGACTCTGTAGCTGCTCATCTCTTGTACCCTTCACTTTAGTGTCTCTGCTCAGTCCACTGAGCCCCCAGCTTCAACCCCAAAGGAACATCAAAGGAAATCTTGAAACGGACCCCAGCTCTGGTGAACTTCATGCGTAATCAGAGTTGAGAACCACAGACAGGAGATAAGAGGGGTGAACAAAACCAGAACCTATAAAGACGAGGAAGTCAGGGAACTCAGAGGACGGTAAAAAGAGAAATCATTAAGATCTAAGAGCCAAGTGATGTAAGCATAAAAGAACGGGGGCAGTATAAAACCAGAAGATAGGAGCGAGAAAAGGTCAAAAATCACAAGAAGAGAATGAAGCAATAAAAGGCGTCTTCGCTGTCAACTCAACACCAAAGAAGAAAAAAGAGCATTAAAGGCCAAAAAAGGAAAATGGGAATAGGTTAAAAAATAAACATCACAGAGAGGAGATTAAAGCAAAGACATAAAACCATAAACGGCGTTGTCTCAAAGGGAGTCTAAAGGCAATATAATGATAGAATTGGAGGGTGAAAGACTCTAAAGGAAGATAAGACAGAAAAAGACGTCTTTACAATTAGATTCTAACACCTGGATGGAATCACTGATTGCCTTTATCTCCTGGGGGAGTTTGAACCAAAGTTCACTTGTAGAGCTGGTCCACAGCTCTGATACGGCCAAACACTTTTATCTCTACCTGTGTGGAGTGGTGGGGCCACTGTGACCTCTGTGGGATGTCCTCTGAGTCTTGTGAGGTACGGAAACTCTGGGCTTGTTAAACCAGGGATGAGGATTACTCTGGGATTGATACATTTTTTCAGATGAGGTTAACTCTGAGTTTGTAACGCCTGACTTACAGGAACTCAAAATTTGTTAAACCTCTGATGAGGTCAACTCTGAGTTTGTTAAGCCTGATATGAGGGAAACTCTGCGATGTTAACCTTGAAATGAGGGAAACGCTAACTTTGTTAAGCCGGAGATCAGGGTAGCGCTGGGATTATTGAACTTGAACTGAGGGAAATTCGAAGTTCTTTAAACCTGAAATGAAAGACACTCGGAATTTGTTAAACCTGAGATGAGGGCAACTCTGGGATGTTAACCTTGAGAAGGGGGAAACTATAACTGTGTTAAACCTGAGATCAGGGTGACGCTGGGACTAATAAACTTCACTAGGGGGGAATTCTAAGTTTGTCAAACCTGAGAAGAGGGAAACTATTTGTTTCTTAAACCTAAAATGAGGGAAAGTCTGGGTTTGTTGAACCTTAGATGGGGGAAACTCTAAGTTTGTTATGCCCCAGATGAGGGTAACGCTGGGATTGTTAAACTTGAGTTGAGGGAAGTCTGTTTTTTTTAGATCCTGAGATGAGGGAAACTTTATCCTTTTGTTGATATGTTTTCACAGGTCTCTATTGTTGGTCAGGAACCGGTGCTGTTTGCTCGGACCGTGAAGGAGAACATCACTTACGGTCTGACTGATACACCAATGGAGGCTGTGATAGACGCTGCCATCAAGGCCAACGCCCACAATTTCATCACTAAGCTGCCCAAAGGCTACGAGACCAGTATGTTAACATGTTCAGTTCTGAATCACAGATGAATACGATCACATGTTCAGTCATAAATCACAGACGAGTATGATCACACGATGCATCCTGATGCTCCACCTCTCTGAGGAGCTGAGAACGAAGTGTCTGTCGTTTCAGACACTTCTCCCTGGTCAGATAACATCTGGTTGGCTCAGACTGGATCATGTTGGCCCATCGCCTTCTATGCTCTTCTAACCTGCAGCTCAAACTGGACCAGAATCTTCCAAGAAAACATGAAACAAAGCTTAAATGGAGCTAACTAGGCCGGTTCCAGCTGACGGATGACCAGTGCTTGACTGACACGAAAACTCAAAGAACTCCTCAGAAACATACTCACTGGATCTCTGGCCAGTGTTTACGACAACTTGTCTGTAAATGGTTCTCTGAAGCTAAATCCCAGAGCTGATCCTTAATAGTTTCCTAAGTAAGGAGTTTGGGTCAGTTATTCCTGACCAGTTTTGAATCAAGCTCCGCCCAACTTCGGTTTCAGTCGATCCGGTTCTGAGAGCAGATACAGATCATCTGATTGGTGGAACAGATCCTGATGATGGTGTACTGACTACTCCTTATTCTTCCAAAGATGTTGGAGAGAAGGGCACTCAGCTGTCTGGAGGTCAAAAACAGAGGGTGGCCATCGCCAGAGCTCTGATCCGGAATCCCAGGGTTCTAATCCTGGACGAGGCCACCAGTGCCCTGGATGCAGAGAGTGAGCACATGGTAGGTGGACAAGTACTTCTAACATAAATCCTGACCAGAACCAGTCTGATGGCCTGCAGATCTGATGCAGGTCCAGCAGGCTCTCAACAACATCATGAAGGAGCACACAGTTCTGGTGATTGCTCACCGGCTCAGCACCGTGGAGAAGGCCCACAACATCATCGTGATTGACGGCGGGAGTGTGGCCGAGCAGGGCTCTCACAGTCAGCTGATGGCCAGGAGGGGGCTCTACTGCAAACTGGTCCAGAGGCAACTTCTTGGCATTGAGACCGAGGTCCACAACCCCCCCGGAAAGATCAACAAGAGTATCGATGCTGTGAGGCAGCGGAGTCGACAGAACAGCATCAGCACGAGTGAGTCCGAGTACAGTGGTAGTCTGCGCTACTGAGGATAGTCCACAGGGTCTGGACAGGAAGGGGTTGGGCTGAAAGGTTGCCCACAGTGTCCTCACGGTCCGGAGGGTCCCGAATGTCAAGAGGGTTTAAGTTGGTTATTCAAAACTTAAAGTTTGTGTCAGGAACTCCAAGACTATGAGGCGTAAGCAAAGAGCTGCAGCGGATGCCAAACACAATTTAATAATAATAATAATACATTTCATTTATAATGCACTTTACATTTGGATCAAATCTCAAAGTGCTCCACTTACCACCTGACTGACCACTGACTACTGCACAGACTACTTATACAACCACAGACTATTGACGACTGATCACTCCACTGACCACTGACTACTGCACAGACTACTAATACAACCACAGACCATTGATCACTGATCACTCTACTGACTACTGCACAGACTACTTACACAGCCACAGACCACCGATCACTCCACTGACCACTGACTACTAATACCTCCAAAGACCATTGACCACCCAACTGACCACTCCAATGACCACTGATAACCCCACTGACTACTGACTACTGCACAGACTACTAACACCCCCAAAGACCAATGACCACCTGACTGACCACCCCACTGACCCCTAATTCCTCCAAAGACCACTGACCACCCCTTTGACCAATGATCACTCCACTGACCACTGACTACTGCACAGACTACTAATACCTCCAAAGACCAATGACCACCCAACTGACAACCCCACTGACCCCTAATACCTCCACAGACCACTGACCACCCCCTTGACCACTGATCACTCCACTGACTACTGCACAGACTACTAATACCTCCACAGACCACTGATCACTCCACTGACCACTGGCTACTGCACAGACTACTAATACCTCCACAGACCGCTGACCACCCCCTTGACCACTGACCACTCCACAGACCGCTTATTACTCCATAGACCACAGACCACTCCCCTAACCACTGACCACTCCACTTACCACTGACCACTCCACAGACCAGTAATACCTCCACAGGTCACTGACAACCCCACTGACCACTCCATAGACTGCTTATACTCCACAGACAACTCCACAGACCACTGACCACTCCACTAACCCCAGACCACTTTTAGCTCCACAGACCAAGGACCACTCCACTGACGGCTGACCACTCCCCGGGCCACTAATATCTCAACTAACCACTCCACTCAGCCCTGACAACCCCTCTGGCCACTCCCCTGACCAGCCCGGAGACCACTAACCTCTCCACAGACCCCTAACCCTTCCACAGACCACCGACCATTGGTCACTCCGCAGACCAGAGACCGTTGCACTTACCGCTGACCATTCCAGAGACCATTTATATATTAAATAACCACCCCATACACTCATCGCTTCATAGACCATTGACCCTTCTGTTGACTATTGACCACTCCGCTGACTGCTGACCACTCCACTCACCACTGACAGCTCCACTGACAACTCCACAGACCACTAATACTTCCACAGACCAATGACCATTCCACCAACCGCTGATCACTCGACAGACCGCTGATCACTCCAAAGACCACTCCACTATCCCCTGCAACTCCACTTACCACTGACCACTCCAATGACCACTTATACTTCAACAATCCTCTGACCACTCAAAAGACCACTTATACACTCCCCATACCACCGCCCCCCCCCCCCCCCCCCCCCCCCCCCCCCCACTGACAACTGACCACTCCACAGAACGTGTATTACTCCACAGACCAACCACTTACCGCTGACCTCTCCACAGACCATTAATACCTCCACAGACCACTGACCGCCGCACTAACCGCTGACCACCCAACTTACCACTTACCACTCCACAGACCACTGACCCTTCTGTTGACTATCATCCACTCACTGACAACCCCACTGATCACTCCACAGACCCACTTCGTCAACTGACCACTACTCTCCACTGAGAGATCGTCCTTCCATCAGTCCGTATGTCCTTCTGTCCATCAGCCCGTCTGTCTGTCATATTTTATAGCAGAATTCAGAACCTCAGAAGGACTTATATATAATAACATCTTCTCAGGGATGTTTGATTCATGGTTGAATCTCAGACGGGGGTTTCTGGACCGTAACGCACAAACTGCACAAACTCTGACGCAGATGTAACCGTGGCTTTTCGTTGTTTTGATGTGTTTGAAGTGCTGATGTTTTTTTCAGATAAGCACCATTAAAGCAGAACGACGGTGCGAGAAACTAAAACCACTTTTTGTTGACAGGTCCCTCCCTGAAGTGGAGCCGAGGCGAGGGATGCTACGTCAAGGACCCGATTTTGCTGGGAACGCCTTAAGGATCGGCGTCCTGTGCCGTGACTGTATTTACCTCGTCTCTTAACCCGATCGTACGTGGACGTGCACGAGCTGAGCGAGCAGCCGGCGCTGTCAAAGTGGCGTGCTATGACGGCCGGGTCAGAACATCTCAAGTGTGTAAACATCAGATTCTGGTGCTGCCATGTGTTCTTTAATATAGTGTCTCCCCTCATATGAACCCACCCTAAACCCGATGTTGTACTTCTTTTGGAAGCTCTTCAGAGGTGTCGTTTGTAATTCAGTGCTTGACACTGTTTCGTCCTGACGGACCTGAAGGCATCATATAACTGTGAACATGAATGAGTGAAAGCTGATGATGAAATGATGATGAACAATAAACTGGGTGTGACTTCCAAGAAACAAATGTCTGGTTGATTCCACGCGCTCTTTCAGCTGTGAAAGACTGTTTGAGTTTGTGATTTGTTCTCTAGTAGCAGCTTCATTTAGAGAAGGACGATCTTCACGTGTTCTCCTGGAATCTGACTTGGTTCCCCCCTGCTGCTCCAGCTGTGTCAATAACAACAACACCGGGACCCACAGATAACTCCTAAAGGGCTGTAGAGCCACCGTCCGACTGTGGGAAGAACCCAGAGGAACCCACATGGATACAGAGAGAAGATGCCAACTCCAGACAGAAAGGTCAGAGGTCAGAGGTGGATTCAAAACCAGGAACCTACCTCCTTTCCTTCGCCTCTGCCTCACTAGAACAGGAGATCTTGGCGAAGTGGTTCCTCTTGCTGTTCGTACACATCCTGCAGAGTTTGTTTAGAACCGGACCAAAGTTCTGGTGTCAGAGTTAACACTTGTTGAAATGATTGAAGCAGACTTAACAGTCCACCACACTGGAAAGCCTGAATTACCAGTAGGAATAATGTTGGTTCCTTCAACCTGGACGTTTTTTCTCCAGTCCTCCACAGCAACCATGTCTCGTCCCAATCTGAAGCCCGAAGGTCTTTTCGTAACTTCTGGCCGGCAGAAGAGGGGCGACCTGGTCCTTCTGTCCAGGGTCGGCCCACATGAGAGCCCTCCTCATTTGCGGGTCTGATGGACTGCGTTTTACTATTTTCACCCATATAGTACCAGAACACATTAATGAACCGACTGGTGTTAACCAGAACTGGTACCACAACTCAGTTATAAACAGACTGGTGTCAACCAGAACCAAATGATGCTGTACCAGTACCAGTACCAGTATCAGAGCTAATAACAGTATCATAACCAGTAGGTTTGTTGTGAGTTCTGCTACTGTTGTTATCAGAGAGGATCAGATGTTTGAGCCTCATCGGTTCATTAATGCCGTCTCTTCATAACAAGCGTTACCTCGCTGACGCAGCAGGTGGTTCCGCTCATAAGGCTCGGCCCCAGTCAGGTGCATTGGGTGGAGCATTTAGTTTTCCACAATGAGTGTGTGGTGGAGCTAGAAATGCCATATTAAAGGTGACCCACTTTTGGAGCCATTGTCCCACAGAACAAAGGTGACCTTCATGGATCCATCATTCTGGTTCTGGTTAGGTGGGCCTTCATTGTACCTCCTCCTCCAAACCAAATTGGGAAGATCTATCTGTCTATGAATATTGATCCAATATGTCCAGTCTTGTCCTCCTTTGAGGTCAGCTGGAGAGATGATGATGATGATGATGATGATTTGATTGGTGTCAACAGAAAACACAGATTGGAGCTGATTCCATTGTCTGAAGTTTGATGATGAGTTCCTTCTGGATTATTAAGATGTGGGTAAGCATTATTCCGCTATGATCAGATGAGTCATCGGCTGAAGGTCTCTGTGCTGGTTCCACCAAAAATCTCAGATTGGATTCATCAGACCAAAGTGCTGATCTCCACTGTTCTGCTGGTCCCTGCCTTGTGTTTGGAGCCTGGGGCCTTCTGTTCTTGGTGGTGGTTCTCTGGATGTGGAGATGTGTCTGCTGCTTGAACTGTGTGAAGCATCATGGAGGTTCTGATCTAAGGAGATGTTGGTGGCTGGCTATCCCCTGCAGCAGGATGGTGATGAGGGCCGAACTCATCACAGCTTCTGATGGTTTCTGCAACTGCATCAGAAGATAAAGACATATTTCCTGAATATTAAGGCAACATCGACGTAACTGATGATCCTGCATGGATTTAGAAATTCATCCAGGTAAAAAGGCTGCCAAAGAATCTAAAAGCTGAAATTCAACCACTGACTGAAGGAAGGAAAATCTCAGATCTATGACGCTCATTGTGATGAACTGGTGACTCGTACGGTATGAACCCCGCCTCCCAACCGATGTATGCCGGGATAGGCTCCATACCGGACAGTGAATGATGAACAACAGGAAACATGCAGGAGCCTCCTCGGTTCTTAGCCGATCACAGAAGGAATCAGACTGGAGCAAAATAACTCTTTCCACTCCGTGAAAATACTCCACTACTAATTAAAGTCTTCTGTATTCAACAGCTTACTGAAGTAAAAGGGTTAAAGAATTATCAGCAAATGTACTTTATCCACATGTAACATGTTTGTTTACTTCCTGTAAGAGAATCTGTAATTCCAGATTTTCGGACGGTCCGTGAAAGCAGCACCAGGCCTGTTTGCTCTACTTCCGGTTACAGAATCTCAGCTGTCACGGTTCGAGAGCAGGGCAAGAGAAACCACAGGCGGGTTTAGACACTGTAAACCTTATAAAATGAGTAGTTTTTTCACCGAGTTCGGTTCGTACTCGATGACTCAGCTCAACGAGTTCCTGGAGGACGACGAGAAGTTGACTAAAATGGTCCAGGAGATGGAGGAGGTGAGTGAAAGTGTTAGCATGCTGCTAGCTAAGCCTTTGTTGCTTTTAAACAACAACCCGGTTCCGATTCGGACCTGGTTTTTACCCGGTGCTGCTCAGGGGTCGCTTTATATCTGATAAACGGACGCTGTGAGAGTCCGGAGAGCAGAGAGGAGGTAGAAGTAATGAACCCGAGGACGAGTTTTGTCTCCTTTCAGATTGAATAATGATCCTTATTCAAGAGAAACGGGAAGAAAAAGTAATTAAAGCAAAACTCTGACGCCTTTTCCTCAAAGGTGTAAACTTAAACAACGGTTGAGCTTCAGGACGTGTCAGAAATGTTCAGATTATGGAACAAAGAGGAAAAGAAAACCTAACACCCTCAGAGAAATATGAGATCATCTCTGGTCTCCACCACCAGGAACTGTTGGAACTGTCACATCGTCTAAAGTCACAGTATGATGTCATCACAGTATTTAGGTCAAGTATGATGTCATTACAATGTTTAAGTAATGTATGATCTCATCTCAATATTTAAGTAAAGTATGACATCATCATGATACCGTCCATAACTGTTGCATTATTTAAAGTCACAGTATGATGTCATCACAATATTTTATTATCCTACATGCTACTGTTCATTGTTCCCTGTCTACGTTCTTCTCTTTCAGAGGATGGAAATGGATTTTGTTAAGCCATTTCCATCCTCCTAACAAAATCTACCACCACCTGTCCTTCCATGTTCTTGTCCTGACGACCCCACCTGTCCATAGCCTCCGTCTCTCCTTCTGCTCCCTTCACTAAACATAACCATGGAATTCTGCTCCAACCACTACTCCCTCACCACTGGGGATACCCTCCATCACTTCATCCAACTCACTCCAGAAACTCTCTTTCTCTTCCAACTCAAAACCAACTTGTGGGCCATAATTGGTGACAACGCTCTTCATCACACTCTATCTTCATCCTCGTGATTCTGTTTGACCCTCTCTTCACCTCCAGAACACTCCTCACATACTCATTTCACCCCATTTCTCCTCCCATCAACTCCATGATAGAAGAGTTTGTAACCACCTCTGATGCCTCTAGCCTTGCTGCCTTTCCACCTGGTCTCTTGGACACAGAGAATATCTACCGTCCTTCTCTCCATCATCTCAGCTACTTCTCTACCTTTTCCCGTCATTGTGCAAACATTTAAAGTTCCACCACCCGGCTGCCTTTCCTCAGCTCTCACTGTTTCCGGTCCCTGCCTCTCCCCCTCTTCTTTTTCTTCAATCAACTGTAGCACAGTTTCCGCAGTGACCCTGCTGGTTAACAGCAAGGTCCCTATTGCCAGTGGCAATGGTTTTTAAGCCGATCTCAGACCGATTTGGGAATCAGTTTTGTCTTCCGCATATTAATTTGGCATTACGTTTGTTGCCCTTCCTGACACAACCCTCAGAATTGACCCTACCTAAGTCACACTATGATGTCATCACTATACTTAATAATAATAATAACAGATTTTATTTATAACCTACTTTACTTAAAGGGTCAGTGTTTGAGACTTAGGGGGTATTTAGGGCTTTCTCTTTGAATGAATGGAATATAATATTCATGAACTAGGAATATTCATGTAATCTTCTAGTTAAAAAAAAAAAATTAGATATATATAATATATAATATATAACTAATGCGTAGTAGATCTGGAATCTATCAGGAGTCTGCCCACATCCCGCCAAGAAGCCAATAAGATTCAAACTTTCTATAGACAGTTATCTCATCAGACTCAAACTGGATTAGTATCTTGTCAGACTCAAACTGGATCAGTATCTCATCGGACTCAAACTGGATCAGTATCAAATCGGACTCAAACTGGATCAGTATCTCATCGGACTCAAACTGGATCAGTATCTCATCGGACTCAAACTGGATCAGTATCTCATCGGACTCAAACTGGATCAGTATCTCATCAGACTCAAACTGGATCAGTATCTCATCAGACTCAAAATGGGTCTGGTTGTCTCTGGTCGTCCCTAAGACGAAGCTGAAAGGAGGGGCGGCCTAACTTTCTCTGTTGCAGACCCTAAACTGGAATGAGTCTCACATTGGAGATTTCTTTCTTGCAGTCTTATTGCTTTCCTTTAACCTAAACTTTGTGTATTTATTTGTACCTATACTATTTGATCGCAGGGCACTTTGGACAACTTGTTGTTTTGAAAATGTGCTTGTAAATAAAGATGAGTTGAGTTAAAGTTTGACACAAACATCAGTGTTTCCCACAGGTTGCGTGTGACGGATTGGTTCACTAATAGACTAGTCAAACAAAAGTTTACCACTTACTCCATTTATTGCAAGTGAATACCCATCTTCTAACTTAGGTCAACACTCAACATAAATATCTATCCAAAAATTTAAATAGATTACCATTGCCAACGAATAATCTCTAAATATGTTATTTCAACCTAAATAAAATTTAAAAAAATTAAGCCCATGAAGTTCCTTTAGGAAAAAAAATTACACGTGCACAATAATTGCACACAAATTATATATGTGCCCATTCATTCAGCAATTACATTTTTATGTTTATAGCATAAGCACATACATTTGATTCCTGTTGATGGGCAGTGAACTTTAGGTGCTCTTATTTTGAGGGATTAAAGCCTAAGTACAGTTGGTCGGCATTGTGTGACTTGATGAAATAGAAGTACCAAGCGTTCGCCTCTCTCTCAAGTTTAACTGACAAATATATGTTAAGCAAATCTGTTTATTTGTACATATTTGTTTAAATGAAGTTGCGCCGCCAATGCTAAATCCATGAGCTAACGGACCCAGCGCTAATTATTTTTCCACATTGTAGCATTGTAGCACCACATTGGAAGCTTTCATCTCTTTTTTGCATAAGTGGTTACATGCAATGTGAATGCTAACGTTCAGGGAGAGCAGAAGAAAAGGGTAAAATTAAACAATCAATCAATCTTTATTTATATAGCGCCAATCCACAACAACAGTTGTCTTAAGTTGCTATCCAGAAAGAGGAGGTCTATACCAAACTCTTAATATAATTATCTACAGAGATCCAACAAATTCCTCCCTGAGCAGCACTTGGCGACAATGGCTAGAAAAAAATGCCTTTTAACAGGCAGAAACCTGAGCAGATCCAAGACTCAGGGTGGACGGACTACTGCCATGACTGGTTGGGTTTGAAAAAAGAGACCGAGAAGGAGAGAGAAAGAGAGAGACGGGGGAGGAGAGATAACCCTGGATGCTGGGAGCGCAATATTCTGGTTGGACCATATGGAACTATGAGCTCCTTCAGATACGTTGGTTCTGACCGTTGAGGGTTTTGTACGTGAGCAGAAGGATTGTGAATTAAATTCAAAATTTTACCGGGAGCCAATGAAGGGAAGCTAATACAGGAGAGATATGTTCTCTTAACCTGGTTCTGGTTCTGGTCAGCACACGTGCAGCAGCATTCTGGATCAGCTGGAGGGGCTTCACAGACTTATTGGGACTACCTGCTAGTAGGACATTACAGTATTCCAGCCTGGAAGTAACTAATACAGGAACCGTATTTTATAAATATTACACGGATGAAAAAAATAAATCTGTTTTATGAGGGGGTCAAAGGTCATATCCTGATCAAAGATAACTCCCAGGTTCCTCACACTGGTGAAATCCTCAAATAAACATTTGTTACGTAGAAAATCACACAATTGTTCTGCTTCCACTTTGTCTAAGATTTTAGAGAGGAAGGCAAGGTTAGATATTGGCATGTAGTTTTCTAAAGCCTCTGGATCAAGAGTCGGCTTTTTAAGCATCGGTTGGATTGTGGCTATTTTAAAGGACTTTGGTAAGTCGCCTGAATTTAAAGACAGATTGATGATTTCTAATAGAGAGTTGCTGACTAAGGGTAAACTTTCTTTAAGTAGGCTAGTTGGGATGGGGTCTAGGAGACAGGTTGTTGTTTTGGATGAGGAAATAAGGGAAGGTAATTGTTTTAGATCAATAGGACTGAAGCGGTCTAGATCTGGTCCAAGTCGATCTGTTGTTTGCAAGAACATAGTCCTGGGGTGTAAAGTAGAACCAACTGAAGACAGGAGGTTGTGGATCTTGTCCCTAATACTTATAATGTTGTCATTAAAGAAACTCATAAAGTCGTTGCTACTAAGGGTTCTAGGAATACGAGGCTCAATAGAACTCTGACTTTCAGTCAGTCTGGTTACAGAGCTGAACAGAACCCTGGGGTGGTTCTGATGGTCTTCTATCAGTGCAGGGTAACGAGCCGCTCTGGTGCTGAGGACGGCTTTCTTATATTTTTTAATGCTATCTTGTTGGGCTAAGCAGGACTCTACAAGTTTAGTGTGACGCCATGTTCTTTCTAGTTTGTGTTTGTTTGAGGTTTGGAGTCCGGTGTTAAACATGGCGCTGCTCTCCTCTGTTTCACACTCTTCTTTTCTAGGGGGAGATAGAGTCCAGAGTTAATCTGTCAGTTTACAACCCTGTCCACAAAATAATCCGTTTGCCCAGGACTAACGTTAGGGTCAGATTCTTTTCAGTGGAGACATGCTGCTCAACTCAGAACTTCTTTAAATGTTGCTGCAGCTTCTGCAGATTTATTTTTTGTAGAATGATTTTTGTAGAGGCGAGTGATTCAGTAGTGTGACTTCAACAGTTATCAAACAGTGGTCCGATAGCAGACAGAGTTCTGTGGATGGACTGTCGGCGGTTCCGTGTCAGTGAAGTGAGTCGGGACTAAATCCAGGCTGTGATTAAAACAGTGAGTGGGTTCATGAACACTGACTGAAACCAACACATTCTAATATTAAGTTAAACGCTATCTCTGTCTTTATCTACGGGAAAGTTAAAGTCTCCTACAATCATCGTTTTATCTGTCTGACGGACTAGGTTTGATAGAATCAGAGAACTCATTTAAAAAGTCATTCTGGGCCAGGTGCCGACACATTATGACCAGTGAGATCGATGCTTCCAGGCTGGATTTGTACGACTGAGAGTCAGGTTTTCAGATGAGTTACAGTCAGGTTTGGGTTTAGGATTTAATGGTAAACTGGAGTTAAATATGGCTGAAGCTCCGCGTCCTCGGCCTGCGCTTCTAGGTATATGAGTATTAATATGAGTAGCGAGGCTAGATTCATTGAAACTAACATCTTCCTCCTCACACAGCCAAGTCTCTGTCAGACAGAATAATTCAATATGATGATCTAGAATAAGATCATTTACTAAAACTGTTTTAGATGTTAGAGATCTAATATTCAGGAGTCCACAATTTATTATATATTACATATAACTACATTCTCTTGGTTGCTTTCATTTTTTTTAGGTTTTTGTGTAAAATAATTTTGTAATCTGACTTGAATAATGAAGGTGGTCAGGGGACAGAACCGGTCTCTGTGGGTTTTGGGCTGGGTGACTCTAAAGGAGGCGAAGAGAGGCGTGTAAGACTGCAACTCTGCTTCCTGGTCTCAACTCTGTGACGTCATCAACTCTGTGAGGTCATCATCTCTTTGAGGTCATCAACTCTGTGACGTCACGTTTGCTCTCGTCTAATAATCTCCGTTAGATTCCTAGATAGGAGCGCAGCTCCATCCAAAGTGGGTCGGATACCGTTTCTCCTAATTAGACCAGGCTTTCCCCAGAAAGTTCGCCAATTTTCTACCAGGCCGATGTCGTTTGCTGGACACCACCTCGACAACCAGCGGTTGAACTGACATGCGGCATTTCATCGCTGGTCAGATTGGGGAGGGGTCCAGAGAAAACTACGGAGTCCGACATAGTTTACGCAAAAGCACACACCGATTGAACATTCATTTTTGTGACCTCCGATTGGCGTAATCGGGTGTCATTACCGCCGACGTGAATGACTATATTTCTATCTTTACGCTTATCTTTCGCCAGCAGTTATATATATGATTCCACGTCGCCCGCTCTGGCCCCAGGAATGCATTTGACTCTGGTCGCTGGTGCCGTTAACTTCACGTTCCGTAAAAAATAGAACTGCCAATGACCAGAGTTGTTTTCTCAGCAGGTGTGTTGCTGAGTGGGGAGAACCGGTTATAAACATGAACCGGTTCTGGTGAACTGTGGGCTGGTGTTTCGGGCTATGCCTTCTTCACACAGTCACCCAGGCTCCCTGTTTTCCCGGCTGCTCGGGAGCTGCTGGTGAGGCTAGGAGGCGCTAAGACAGATCGGTCCGCACCGGCTACTGGGGGCTGGCTAGCTACAGAGGATTATGGGGTATTTTCCATGGTGCGGACCCCATTCTCCAATTCGGTGAGCCTCGCCCCCAGGACTCCAAATAAATTACATTTATTGCACGTGTCATTAGCATTAAAGGAGGCAGAGGAGTAGCTAAACATATGACACTCAGAGCAGGAGGAGAAGATAGATAAGCCATATCTATCTTCTTGATTTAGGGGCTAACCGTCAGGTGTTTCAAAAACAGAGGGTAGATTTCGCGAAAATGTCTGAATATTAGTGGGTAAATGAGTGCTTCAGTTAAATTACTCTCAATAAAAGGGAACTTTTAGATAATATAGTTATAGTCGTCACAAATTAGAGGCTATCTATCGAAGCAGCAGAGTGTGCAACACCTGATCGAGTGCAGTCAACAGGAAATTACTTATGCTTACCGCAGGAAATACATGCATTCAAAAAATGTAAAGAAAAGACGGCAGCCTCTGGCTATTCCCATCGGTCCGCCGGTCTTCGGTCATCTCCACAGCGCCGGATTTTATCTACCTGGGCGGGGCCGCCCAAGTGAAGCCTATGAATGGGAAACATTGCACTGAGATCATTTCTGCTCCATGACTTCCAACCCAGTCCAGACCATCCTTTTGGCATTCTTGCACATCCTAGATGTGATTGAATGGGTGTATCGTGTTTCACAGTATTTATATAATATCATAAGCTGTTTGGTATAGTGATGTCACAATGTGGTGAGGTGCTCTCTTGGAACTCTTTCCATTATTGTTGCCTTTGATTCTTCGATTCCTTGATGTTCATTTGGGGGTGGAGCTTAGGGCTCAGTGGGCTCATCAGAAACGCTGAAGTGGAAGGCGCAGGAGACAAGCGGTTAGAGTATTTTACAGAAACTCAATTTAGAGACTGGCAGTAACTCAGACATTAGTGGAGGAATCTGCAGGACTTTTTCATAAACCTTTGCTACTGTTGTTCCTTGGTCCTTGAATGTTTTATACCGGAGAGGAGCAGGAAATGGCGCCACACAGTCTAAGATAAAACCTCGCTAAGTATAGGAGTGTAGAGCAGATAATATTACAAGGTGCTGAACACGTGAAAAGAATGACAATGTAGGAAACCGAGTAGGTTCAGAGGTAGGTTCTGGTCCTTAACGGAGGCTTGTGCTCTGAGGAAATGTTATAGTTTCTGCTGCAAACTTTTAGCTGAGGGATGTCCTAGTGTTTTTATCTGTGTGAGGGAATGTTTTGTAACGAAGCGGCCTTCTGTGTTTGAGATCCACGCCCCGTTTGATTGCCTTGAGTTTGGTTTCTGCTAGTTACACAGAGGGAGGGGCCTGTTTACTAGACTGACACTGGATTGGACAGGCGAGGATCAGTCGAGTGGACGCATGCCTGAACGGAAGCTGGAACTGTTTAGATGATCTCTTTCTAACCCACGGTTCTGGAACAGGAATAGAGGCTGTAGGTGTCAGAAGGTGTTGGCTGAAGCCTGAGAAGCTCTGCTGTAGTGTACCGACACAAACGCTCTCCTGATATCTTCTCACATGCTCTGCTGGAGGCCATGATCTACTCATTCTGCTCACCTTACTCTGAAGGCAGTGTGTTTTGGTTAACAGCGTCTTAACAGGGCCAGCAGAGCTGTGGTATGTTTTTAAGACCCAGAACATCCTGTTTTTGTCTGAGCGTGTGAGACTCCGAGGAGGATTTAGGCTGACGGGTGTATTTCAAGCAGAGTCGTGTGTTTGGCTTCATTGAGGGTCCTCTTGTACCATTCAGCGACATTAAGCCGTTTCAAGTCTTTTTTCCTATTGTCTCCTGAAGGCCTTTGTTGATTAAGGACTTCATTTTAGGGATTGTGCACGCTGTATTTGTTCACAATTTAATAGCTATAACAAGGTAATGCCCTTGCTCAAGGTCCTGGTGACCAGAGTGTGGTTGCTAGCATCTTTTATGCAGTCTGTCCAAGATGGAACTACTAAGCCTTCATTCTGCTCCTCTCTCCTCCCCTGTGAGGGAAGCCTGGTAGTAAGAGAGGTGAATCAGACCGCGGTGTGAGGCTGTTATGTGTTTTCAAAAGTAGCCAGCTAGCTCGTGCCCTAGTGCCCTAAGTCCTCTAAGTGCCACGATGATACTCTTCATGCTACAAATGTGTCCTACGTTAAAACTTATAAACGATTTAGCCTAATGAGGTTGTTGACTACAGAATGCACAAAGCCCTGACTGTTTTCTTTTCTACCCTTGTTTATTTCCCTAAATCTACATTAATGTAAATGTAAAAAACTGCTGCTTTTTTTTTTTATATATATATTTTTTTATATTATTTATTTATACATTGTATTTACCTTTTGTAGCAGCAGTGATGTGATGCAACATGAAAGGAATAAATTACAGTTCAGCAAATAAGTTTGGTTTAACAATATGTTATAAAAGCAGTAAAGTTTATTAAAAAACATTTGGGAAAGAAGAATTCATCTTTATTGTTTTTATTGTTAGTTTGCATGTTCCTAAAAATACCTAAAGCTAGATTCAAACGCTGATAGCAAAATAAGAGACGGTTAATAATTGTGTATTTATTTTTATTTTTACTTAACCTTTATTTAACCAGCAGAAAACAATTATCCGATTAATCGGTCGATTATTGAAACGATTAATCGTCGTAATAGTCGTTAATTGCAGCCCTAATGTTAAACAGTATATCGTGATACACTGTTCGAGACCGCCCTGGGGCGGTTCTGTTTGGTGATGTGTAACAACAGTACTTATATAAGCTAGAGAAACATCTTGGTTGTGGCACTCTGTGACAATCTGTTTGAACAGTGTCTATTGACTCCATTTGTCAGTAGGATGTTTTATACAGTCTTAAAAACAATGTGTTCACGTTGAAATACCTTAAGAAATTAATCTGTTCACGTAAATTGTCCACACTGGTTTAACTTCTCATCTCTTGCTCGTGTAGTAGCTGCAAAAATTATATATTGAACAAATTTAAATGCTAATTATGACTCGCTCTGCAAAAAACTCTATTTCGTCAGAAACCTGGTCCACAATTAAACTTGTTCGCTTTTCGCTCAGTCTCGTTGGATGGAGATCAGTGATACCTGGTAGAAGCGGTGGTTTGGTCCGAATCGGTCGTCACTCCTCTGGTACAGTCACTTTGGGTTCTGTGTTGATGGAGGGTCAAAGGTCATGCCATAAACAGACAATTGTTTTTTCTGTTGTAGATGCAGGAAGTCCAGCAGAATAAGGAGACGACATTGGCCAGCAACAGAACCCTGGCAGAACAGAACCTTGCTCTGCAGCCCGGCCTGGAAGACAAGAAGGCGCAGCTGAGCAAAAGCTACCGCTGCCTTCAGGAAAACTTTGAGTCATATCAGCTCCGCAAGTCCACGTTCGGTACGGCATCAGATGCTCTGGTTCTGATTAAATAATCACTGTTTTTTAATGAATATAGAAAATGAACCAGGAACGGCTCAGTCCCTCGGTCCAATGTTTAAATGGTACTTCAGACAGGTTCGGCATGAAGGGTAGAGTTCCAGCCGCGTACAGGAAGAACAGGGACACAAAAACACGAGCAGAGCAGATCATTATTATCGTTAACAACTGCAGAATGACAAAAGTGATGGGAGACACTCTAACAGCGGCGCCGTTTTAATATGATGAGGGATGGAGCGGGTGAAGAGAAACAGTTTCCAACCAAGATTCTACTCCTCCCCTTCAGGTCTCTCCATAACCTCTGCCCTCCTTCATCCCTACATACTCTCAGCTCTTCTTCCTCACAACGCCTACTGCCTGTTTATCAAGAATAATCAGTATACATTTACATATAGATGAATAAACAGTGTTTATATTTGTTTATAGAAGAATAATCAGTGTTTATATTTGTTTATAGAAGAATAATCAGTGTTTATATTTGTTTATAGAAGAATAATCAGTGTTTATATTTGTTTATAGAAGAATAATCAGTGTTTACATTTATTTATAGAAGAATAATCAGTGTTTATATTT